>JAFVLL020035418.1:96119-144970 GCA_021397915.2 Tor tambroides
GTGTAGGGTTGGTGTAGGGCAATAGCACATACAGTTTGTACAGTATAAAAACCATTACGCCTATGGGATGTCCCCACTTTTCACAAAAACGAACAAGAGTGTGTGTGTGTGTGTGTGTGCACATACCAAAGCTGCTTAGGATGTTATTGAAGTTATTGAGATAGTAATATCCCTCCTCTAGAATGGTCCGGTTGCCAATGGTCACATTTATCTGGCGATATGAGTCAGCAACAGTGCTAGTGCTTTGAGAGACACACACACACCAAAAGACATTATTCACTGAGAATCATTTATAGCTATTTTTTGCAGCTTGATCACTAAGTTTCATAAAGATTCTTCAAAATTGCTCCTTTTGTTTTGCACAGAAGAACACGTGTACATGAGGGTGAAGGTGCAGGAAGAGTGAGTAAATGACAGTAGACAATGTTAAATTTATAGAGTGTTTAGGTTTATGGTGATATTCAGTCTGTATTGATTTTCGTAAAACAAGAAACACATTTATGGTGATTAAAGGAACTTACTTGCAGCAGTTTGGATAAACAACATCAGCAAAAAACTCCATTCCAACGATGGCAAAAGAATAATAGAAGATAATCAGAGTCAGACCTAGACTACAGAGACAGAGAGAGGGTTGTGAGAGAAGGGCCTTCATCTGTGAGTAATGAGATGAAATGGATTATTATTTCTGTACCTGGCCATACGCGGGAAGAGTTCAAACATTGTGTCCAAAACGTTACGATAGCGCTGTTTAATTTTAAACAACCTTGACAAGAAATAGGGGAAAAAATGAGGAGACTGTTAAAAAGGAACATATCTGTTTCTATGACTGTTGAAAAAAAGATATCTAATGAGTCACACAAAGTTAATATTAAGAGCAAAAGACATACAGCTTAAAAAAATATTACATTGCTGACTTTACCTACAGTGGGGTAAAACCGTCTGAGACCTCTGGTGAAAATGCTTCTGTTTTGCACTTTTCTAAATTATATATTAAATTATATATTAAATTAAATTATATATTAAATTTACTAGTTACATATTAAATGCAATATCTTAGTTCCATCTGAATTAGGTTTTTGAATAAATCTTTATCTATAAATGTTCAGAATAATATAGCATTCTCATACTCCCAAATCATTTAGAAAATAGAAAAAGGTTTAAAATAAATGACTACAACTAAATGCGAACTATGCAAACCAAAATTCATCAAAACACACACACAAATAAGTACACATACCGGAGGAGCTGAAAAGGTCTCAACACCACGATGAAGTAGAACGGCTCCATGTCAAAGGCCAGAGCAATTAATCCCAGAAAGGCAAAGACCGTTACTGAGAAATCAAAGCTGGAAACAGAAACACACACCCAGAGGTGATGCAGTGTGTATAAGTGTGTGTGTATTTGTATGAATGCTTGTGTGTGTACCTACAGGTTCCACCCTGAGCTGAAATATGTCAAAGGACCAAGGCCTGTGATCTTCAACAAGACCTCAATTCCATAAACTTCATTCCACAGACACATCAGCAGGAGGTAAGTAAAAGAATGTTTAAAAAATGTTTACAATTTAAATGAAACCCGTACTAATTGAAACACTCAGATTTGCTAGTGATTTCATGTTAAACAATTTCCACCTACTTGTGAGGAAAATAATGTAACTCCATGGGACAACACGAGTCCATGAGACGCCATCTGTGAGAAGAGAAAAGCTCCATGAGAGCCAAATTCAATTGGGTTCACACAGAGAAAACAGCTATTTCGCTGTTTCCTGTGTTTACGAGCGTTTCTGAATGGTGAATTCAAAGAATTATCTGGAACTGCAACACAGCTGCAGCACATGCCCTACTGTTCCATTACTCAAGAAGATCTTACCATTTAACATGTTTGTCTCCACTAGGATCCAGATGCCATTAATTGCTACTACCAGATCTGTAACAGGTCAGTCGTGAAAAACAGTTCGAATTATTAGAAATAATGGAATGAATAAATATACTTTACGTCCAGTACACTTGTGTTTAAAAGTTGAGTCAGATTTTTGAAAGAAATTAATACATTTTTCAGCATTAATGTGATCAAAAGTGACAGTAAAAACTAAATATTTTTTAAAGTAAATGCTGTTTATAACTTATCACGTATCAGAAAAGTATATCATATATCGCAAAAACTCAGCAGCACGACTGTTTTCAGATACTGATACTAATAAGAAATGTTTCTTAAGCACCAAATCAGCATATTAGGATCATGTGACACTGGAGTAATGGCTGCTGAAATATATTCAAATAGAAAACAGTTATTTGTAATCATAATGTTTTCACACTATTACTGTATTTTACAGTACAGTATATAATGATGAGTACTGCAAGAATATCAGACAAATTTGAATTTATAAAATACAAGTTTTCCAATTAACCTACAAGCTAATGGGTTCCAATGAGCATATTGTATTGATCAGGTTTTGCATGTTAATGTCTAAAGGGTTAATACAAGAAGTTACTTAAAGATTTGAACTTACACATTGCATATTGGAAAGCTTTGGATTTCACAAGCAAATTGATTCCTGTTAAAAAAAGAATAATGATCATACCAAAAGAAGTATTATGGAAGAAAATATTTGATCCCGACTACTCTTGAATGTAGCTGGTCATTGTGAGCAGATCATTAAACTCTAAAATTCTGCAACTAATGCAAATCGAATTAACATGACAAATATAAAATACCTTTGAAGATGAGGAATGCTGTACGAGGAAGATCATCAAACCAGTGCTCTCCACTCCGTCGAGCCTGCAACATACATACACACCAGATGTTCCAGCTCAAGAGGGTTTAACAAACACCCAGGGAGTATAATAATGCGACAGTGTGTGAAATCTGACCTTCCATTTGAGCCCGATCACTTCATAAAACTTATAAAAGTCCTGGAGACTAAAACACAAGCACAAATGCACCTTAAGAACTCATCCATCTGCTAAATCGAAAGAACGCGAGCACATACGAGTGCGTGCATGTACCTCAGCATGGTTGCCTCTGAATGGTTGAGGGCTTTGAATGTCAGGAAACGATCTCGTGCTGTCATTCGTGGACGATAGAATCGCATCAGTCCATCAAACTGTTTTAAACACACTCCGTCTGGCCTCTAAATAAATGTAGATTCATCACACTCACATTCATCCATAAAACACACAAGGCTTCGGTCCTGAAATATCAGGAGATAGGAAAGAGTGTGATCTGTAAACCTCACCTGCCGACTAACCAGCAGCTGGAAGGCGTGCTCTATGGCGGATCGCTTGTGTAGAAGAAGAGATTTGAATTTCATCTTCTCGACTCCATTAAAGGTGTCAAAAACTACCGCCAGGAGCTGTGAAGCAAAAATTAAGAGCAAACTCAAAGTAAAGCCTAGTTCACACCGCACCAACAGATAATGCTGTCAAAATTAAACTATTATGCACTATAAAACAAATTTATTGTTGTTTAATACTGACCAGATTCATGATGAAGTAGAGCTCGATGGACAGATACACAATGAAGAAAATGCATGACCAACGATTCTTTGAATACGCTGGCATCATCACATCTGGAAAACTAGTGAAGAAAGAAGAAAGATGTGTGAATCTACTAAAGACTCTGAGGTTACTTCATTATTAATCATTTAGCAGACACTTTTTTTTTTATTCAAAGTGACTTTTATTACATTTTTAACAGGGACAGTCTGACTATAGTGACCTGGGGTTAAGTTCTTTGCTCAAGGACATAATGATAATAGAGGATCAGAGAAATTCTCCAGTTCCCCCTCAAGGAATTGAACTGATAACATTTGGATTACTACTGCTGTTACAGGAAGACATGAAACAACCCCACTGAGGCTCAGAATCATGTAATCTTAAGTAGGATGTGTGCACCACAGCGAGGGTACAAACTTACTTTGCAGTGGTCAGAAGGACAAACAGACTCACAATGCTGTTCTCCAGTGTGCTAAAATACTGTGGAGAGAAAGAAAAGAATCTATGAGTGAGTGTGTGTGTGTGTGTGTGTGTGTGTGTGTGTGTGTGTGTGTGTGAGAGAGAGAGAAAATAAGAGAGAGAACACAAGGGTGTGGAAAAAAGGTGAGTGTGTGATCGAATTACTAACAGGGTCGGCTGTGTTGGCTGAGAACAAACAGAATCCTAGGATGGCAAAGATGACCATGAAGAAAAGCAGCAGCAGAAGAATATCGATGAAGGGAGGAAGAGACTGAAATATCTGCCTCAGGTTTCTGAGGGAGGACAGAAACAGATACAGCGTCAGAACATCACATTGCATCCAGTCAAGGACATGCTATTCAATAATCTACCCATTGTTACATGGATTTTAGTACTTAGTTTTGTGTAAAATCACTGTAACACAAGGCCTCGAGTGGCTTGTTGCATGTATAAGATCTCAAAACTTTTAATCAAAGAATAATGTGAGCAGTAGTGGTAATAATTATACATTTTTTATTTAATAACAATTACAAAATTATTTTAAAATATTATTATGAATTTGGAAGTTAGCATGCCTGCGAACAGCTCCACAGTAACGGCAGTCCACCAGAAAGATTGGCCGCAGGGCTCTGGTTACACGCAGGTGAGATGTCTGCCGGACTAGGACCACAATTGCCTCGATGAATTGAATAAACAGGACACATGTCTGAAACGCACAAAAATCAGAGAAGATAAAAGAATTCTTCAGCTGAGACAAAATTAACCATTGTTGAGGCAGTGTACTACAAAAATGTACACACCTTTACCATGGTCCTCTTATGTCGTATAAAGGTGTGAAAGCCAAGCCATCGGAGCTTCATGCACAACTCAAAGGCCACCATTGCTAACGCCAGTAACTCCAGTGTCGCATGAACCTGACAGAAATGAAAATACACACCTTAAAGTGTTTGTACACAAGTATATACTCTTGTTCATATAATTGTAAGCCACAAGCATTTACAATTTACATGTACACTCAAGCTTACACACATACATACACTATCATTCAAAAGTTTGGGGTCGGTAAGGTTTTTTTTAAAAAAAGAAGTTTCTTATACTCACCAAGGCTGCATTTATTTGATCAAAAATACAGTTAAACAATAATATTGTGACATTTTATTGCAATTTAAAATAACTGTTTACTATTTTAATGTAATTAAATAAGTTATTCATGGTCAGGAATCATTCACTTCAGGAATTATTCACTTCAGGAATCATTTTACTATACATATAATTTTGTAAAAATCGTGACATCTTGGATAAATAGAAAAGCATGTTTTCGAAATAGACTTTTTTGTAACAATGTAAAAATCTTTACTGTCACATTTAAACAATGTAATGCACCCTTGCTGAATCAAAAAAAAGACCCTAAAATTTTGAATGGTAGTGTATGCACATAGTCAAGTAGAAGTCACATACATAGACGTCCAAGCGGAGAAAGGGGACGGCAGGGGCCTCTGAGAGGGACAGAAGCATGAGTAACACCGCAGTCAGCAGCTCCATCACATAGAAAAGGTGATTGTGAGCAAACAGGTAGGCACTGAGCGCATGGGCATTTCGCGGATGAGTGAAAAACTTGTCGTTATTCTCTCCCTCCTGAAGACAAACAGACAAATTGGCAAGGGAGAGTTATTATTAGCCCTGTGTGTGTGTGTGTTTGTGATCATCTGCATCTATTTTACTGCTTCACTGAGCACATGGAGGTTCAAAAGGTGACCTGCAGGTATATTGCTGCTTCCTGGTAGTTCATTTCCCAACTCTGCCGCAAAGAATTCTGGGCCCTGGGGTCTGGTGCTCCTGGGGTCGGAATGACAACATTATTCACAACATCATAATTTCCTGCCCCATCTGTGTAGAGAAGAAAAAAAACTATTAAAGGATGATTTCACAAAATAAATTAAGCATTTACATTCAGATACAGCAGTATTTGAGTCAGGTGATTTCACATACCACTTTTAAATAACATACCGACAGACGCAAACTGCTGGCAGAATGAGGACGTTTGCACTGGCCGATCATGTGTCAGTCCAGTCATGTTGTCAAATGTACTACTGATTTCCATGGCAGCCCCTGTGATCGGCCCCACGTCCCAGGTGTCAGACAGAGAGCATGTCACTGGTCAAGCAGTTTTTAGCACTGCAAGGGTAAATTATCAACAATGCACTCGCACATGCAAGTTTCATTGTGCCAGCTGCAGCTGCTGTGGCCAGCGGTCCAAAAGCAGAACAGAATCCTGTGGCGATGTTCACGATTCCTCAAAAGATGACACGGTTTTCAAAAAAATTTAAATAAAAAGCTGAGTCAAATCGGGCCAAAGCTCCTTTAAGAGTCTACATCCCTCTCTCTATACCTTCACACACAATCATTTCATTGGAACATTTGTTAAGAAAGACAAAAATACATTTGGCAATAATGTGTTTCTAAGTTAAAAGTAACAAAATAAATGACACAAAATGTATTTTGTTGGCAAAAATGTGGGAAATATGCTCAAATAAGGGTCCTACAAAGATAGGATACTAAAAAAGATTGATTAGACAGCCTTACAGAATAAAGTGACAAGTTGACTACAACAGTGACTCAGTGACTACAACATTCAAAAAAATCAAAAACTGATTCAAAGAATCAAATACCTGAAGAAAAATAACATTAATAAAATGTGAATAAATTTAAATGCACTCCAGACTAACTCAAAGCTGGTTCCCAAAACACTGCACTCATTATTCCAAACATTTCATCGCTGAATCCCAAATAGTTCCATAAGGATTGCACCCTGGACTTTTCCTCTCTCTCTTTCAGAGGATGTGTGAGCAGGAAACACCACTGATGGTTCAGAGATCACAGTGTAACTGAGCAGTCGAACAGATTGTCCAGTGGATTTTCTCAAGCATCAGTTCAAAGCACAATGAGAACTTCCTGTAGATCCTCGGAGCTGCTTCCTCTGACACAGTCCACTTTCCAGCTATCCCCATCAGTCTCTTGGTCATAGCCTCCCTTCTTCCGCGTCATCTTCTGTTTCCTGTGCTATATCCTCTATAACGGATCCATTTTAGTACATTTCTTTCTTCAAGCTCAAAAACACAGCTAGCCTTTGAGATGGACGGCACTGCTGAACAAACCTACCACGCTGAGAGCTTCATTTGGGAACTAAAAAGTTTCAATTCAATTTTTCGATCTATGCTTACCATTGCTGCTTCTAAGCAATAAATATGACTCCCTTTTAAATGATCTGTCAGGCCACAGTCTGGTAATTTAATGGAGCACTAATTGAATCACAAACAGCTAAGAGCTTTTAGTTTGCCCAAACACAAGCTGATTGAATGAGTTACTTCATTGCGGTTCATTGACTCACAGCTGTCTGTAAACAGCTCTCAGTGAATACGCACATGACAACAACAGTGTTGGTTTTGCTCTGTCTAATCAATAGGTTCCTGGCAGAGCAAGAGTGAACAAGAGAGACGCAGACAGCACTGATAGCAGGTTTCTTTTCAGGTCCAGTTCTACTTAGCACAAATCCAGATTTCCTTCAAACACACACACACACACACACACACAAAAAAACAGACTGATGATCAGAGATGGGTCCTGGTTGTTTCTAAAAGCACAGCTTTTAAAATGTCCAAACAATCTTCACCATGACAACAAAAGAACTTTTTGAGACAGCAGCTTGAGGCAGAATGAGGAAGTGAAGGCATCTGATATTCACGTCAGCTTGTTTCGTTTAAAATTAAGAGACAGTTGTCCTGGAACCAAAAAGAAAGACCGTGTTCCTACATCCTTTTTTTTCTCCATGAAGAATCTTCTTGGCTAACTATACAAACATGCCAAATCCCAAAAAGAGTGCCACAGTTTACACTCAGCTGCTTCAAATATTTAAACGTCCAGCTCTCATCACAACCAAACAGTTTTGACACAAGGCCACAGACCGCTTGCGTGCAGGATGGGAGAGGACGGGGGCCACAAACAGCGCTGTATCTGTCATAAGGCTGACACAGCATTTTAACTGTCTGTGTGTGTGTGAGCGTGCGGTACAAAGGCTGGTATGCTACAGTATTGGACACTTAAACACATGACCATTGGGGTTGGGAAACTTCACTTAAAGTGACAGTACTACATAGTGTCGTCCTCCAAAACTGACCTGGCAGAAATAGTATATTGGTTGTTGAGTCATATGATGGTTGTTAATATTTTCAGCAACAAACAATACCAAAGAATAGCACTAGGGTGCAGCATCTCCTCAGTGATTTTTAAACCACTTACACCAATACACTGAAAGTCTCTCAAATGAACTCCTGTCTACAAACGACACACATTTGTGTGTCTTTACACAGTTTTATGCTGTTCAGAGGTGGCAATTACGCATTTATGCAGTATAGTTTGACACTAGGGGCTGAGGTGGGTCAGAGCAAGCAAAATTTAGTCTGACTTTTTTTTGTGCCATTACGTCTTCACACTGAATTTTGAGCAGGCACAAAGCAGCTCAGCTGTACAAAGAGGTATTTTACTAAAAAACAGAAGCCAAATTGCACTATAAACTGTATCCAAAGGTGAATCTGTTTTTCAGAAGGAAAAATGCCTCACATAGCAGTTATGTTATATTTGCAAAGACTGGCAACTTATATGGCCTATATGCCAACTTGAATATTTCACTGTAACTTTTTTTTTTTTTTTTTTTGTAATTTGATGATTAAATCCTAACTGTTATTTGTGAATTAAGAAATTGTAACAACTTCAACTACACATCCAATTGACTTTTTCTACATAAACATAAGTTCTCTTTTACAATGTGTTGTAGGTGGAATTATCATTTTCAATCAAAAGTAATCAAAGAAAGATATTTTATTTGACGACATCATGATTAAATCTAGCACCCTCAATGACATGATCCACCACCAATGACAGCCGCAATGAACACAGCTGAACATTATAAACTTCAGACTCCAGCACTGACATCACTGTTCATTATAACGCACACTAATGAAATTAAACGCACTCTCAACAATTCCTCTCTATTAGATATACTTCCACATTTTTCTCTATTTTCAAAATTACAAAAGCTTTTATTAAGCAGTGTGGGGAAAAACAGCCCTGCTCTACTAAAACTATCAATTCTGCCTATGCAGAAGGCCTACAAATCATCTCCCAGGTCATTAGCAATGTCAACAATGAAGTCAACAATGATGAAAAGGCTTGACTGCAGAGCCCTCTAGAGTCAGTGCTTGGAACTCACACTATTTAAATGGCCATCTTGCCTTCCCACTGTTACATGACGCATGTTTGTGGTCACAATCAAGGAGAATGAGGGTTAAAGATCAGGCTTCATGTCAATCAGGGCCTGTAGTATCTCAGCAAAACGTAATGATCAACATTCCTGTAAATGGACTGATATATATATATATATATATATATATATATATATATATATATATATGTACGTATGTGTGTGTGTGTGTGTGTGTGTGTGTGTGTGTGTAGAGTTCTTTTGCAAAAACAGATAACTCCGTTTTTATTAATATTCATAAATCATGTTTTTTTTTATTGTGTTATGTTTGAAATGCAGGATTAAAAAAACATGATTTTTGAACAGTTATCTGTTTTTGCAAATGAACTCTATAAATGAACTATGAACTATACAAATGAACTATATATACATACATACATACATATATATATATATATATATATATATAAAATGAATTCTGATGTTAACAGATTTTAACGAAATAATTCTAAAAAAAAAATTCGTTTAAATACGTCTAAAATAATTCTAAACTTGTGAAATAACATGTTGTCTTCTTTATAATGTCATACGTTAAAATATGCAGATGCTTCACCATGGCATCTATATATTTGGGGTCCTTTGCATTAACAAGTTTGAAACCCTACAATATCTGACAGCTCGGGCTCGGGAGAGAGAAGTTACTGACAGAAATCATGAAGGGTGCTGCTACACACAGAATGGATGACAGATCTGTGGAAGAGAGCTGAATGCCTAATAAATGCCTTAAAGATGTGCACTGGCCTGCTCTGCCAGCAGTGAAGCTCGGGTAACTGCAGGTGACCTAACATCGTAAGCGTCAGCTGAATACGGAGTAACATGAACACAATCTACTCACTCTCATCTTCCTCCAGCAGCCCGCTGTTCGTATCGTCCCAGGTCAGAATCAGCGGCACGTCGTCGTCCCCCTCCGCCATCCTGCGATGAGAGGACCGCAGTTTTAGGGGACACAGAGTCTGTTTGGCCAATAAACTGACCTTTCGGTGCTGCAGAGAAACTTTAACACTGGACACACGACACGACACGACACGAGTTACAGAAACCGCTTTATTGTCCTCGGACACCAAACTAAGTTTATGCTAAAATGTGTTTTAAATCAACTTTGACGATGTAAGTTAAACGAATCATAATTAAAACCTGTCTGTTTACGTCATTTTCTTCCCGTTATTAAAATACCATCGCAGGCGCAAAGCATATTGCGTATTTCCAACTAATTAAAAGAGAATTTAACTTTCGAAGGCAGAAAAATACGATTTAATCGAGTTTGTAACATTATAAATAAAAGAACCACCGCCGTCAACCAGGAAGGTTTGATGTTACGTCTTTTTACGACAATGTCGTTTTTGGCCGCAGGGATGGAACAGCTGAAGTGTCACAATAAAAGCCACGGAGTGAAAATGTGTCTCATGCCAAACGTATTAAGACGTTCAGTGATAATTTGAGGTTTATGAAGTACATGCAGGGAAAATTTATCTATATACATGTGTAAGTAAATCACGAATGAGATTTCTTATTTTGTTTGTTGCTAGAGTGAGAAGTCACTGGGATCAGAATGTCATGCCACCGGTTGTCACAGCAACTGGTACACAAAACATCAGAGTGTGTTTACATGCATACAAATTTCTACAAACAAGAGCAATAACACGGTAATGTACAACATGTTGTGCGTTATTGTTTATGAGTTATTTGGACATTGAGATGTTAAGCGCTAAGTGTTTCTTTCTCAGCGATGAATAGGAATATAAATGGCCGATACGATAAAATCGAGAAATCTTTTTAAAAATCTAGTTTAAAACAAATGTAAGCTTTTTTAATCATATTGGTTTAATGCATTTTGTTGAACAAAAAAAGTTACAATTCCCTACAAAGATATTTTTCAAAAAAATCGTTTTTGTATGAATTGCATTTTAATGTATTTTAAGTAACTTTATGGATTCACTCTTATATCTCCTCCCTTGTGTATTTAAATAGCCTGCGTCTTTCAAAGACATTTTCTCCTCTTAAATGTTTTACAAATGATTTGATGTCTGAATAGTTTTCTCTCTCACAAAGAAACCTCTAATGATGGGCTCAAAATCAGATGCCGTCCCTCCTGAAGACAGACTATCAGATGCAGCCACCCTTCCAAACAAAACTAAAGCAGACTACATAAAGAGCATCAACCCCTCCAGGAAGACACTGTCATCTCTGGAAGCAAAGCTTATATTTGGGGTACTAGACGAGTGCATTCATCAGATGGAGATAGTCTCTCTTCTACCCACTTTGCTGAGCTCTCCAGAAGCACTTTCCCAGAGTCTTGGAGAGGAGGTGGTCCATGCCCTGAAAGAGCACCAGAGGCTTGAGGAAAAGTACCAAGCTATGGTGCTTGATGCAAGCTTTGAGCAAAGTGAACTAAAGGAACAATTAGCCAAATCGACAAAAGCAGTTCAGGACTCCTTTCGTAACATTATGCGGCTACTCAAGGCAACTCCGACCACAAGGGAGGTGCTAAAAGGCATAGAACCCAACACAAGGGGAGAGATGGAGTCTCAGAAACTGAAAGCTGGCCTGTGTGAGTTGAGAGAGATTGTTTTGGAGAGGCTTCTCACGACACCTGCAGAGGAGAGAGAACGCAGAGAGATGATGCTTGAAGTCAGTCTACGTCACTCTGCCAACCAGGAGCTGATAGACTCACTGGAAAAAGAGGTTGCCAGTGCAATAAAGAACAAGGATACAGAGGTTAGCAGCATGATAAGAAACAAAAAATGTTATAAAGTTGACAGAATGAGTTCTTCAAACTACTTGAGCTTTTTTGCGTTCATTCTCTCTCTCTCTGACTCTCGCTCCTATTTAGATCTCCACGTTGAATAATAAAGTGCACCAGCTGAGAAGCTCACTGCATCAGATGGAAAAAGGTTTGGAGGACTTCATCGTACGAACTCAACAAGACGCCGAGAAACAGAGCCAGTCAGACACAAAAACTTCAGAGGGGAAGAGAACACGTTTGCAGCAGGAGGCCAGTCAACTGAGAGCTCAGCTCAATAATGTGACTGCAGAGGACAGAGAGAGAGAACTGACACTACGAAAGGTGTCTTTATGCACATTTAAGTATCATTCATTAAAATAGTGTGCATGGGTATAGATATTTTGTTGTAAATGTTGCTGGTTTGGATTTGCAGAAAAAATACAAGGAGGAAACCGAGATTGAGAACTGGATCCAGAAATATGATACTGAAATTGGAGAGAAACAGGTAGACATTAATCTGACATTTAGTGATGTTGATGCAGTCTCATTTTCAGATGTATTTGCAGATACCGTTCAAACATTTGGGGTCAGTATTATTTTTTAAGATAATTATTATTATTATATACTCAGCACTCAACTGAACAAAAGTGACAGCAAAGACATTGTTACAAAAAAAAAAGCCAAATAAATGCTGTTCTTTATTCATCACACAAAAAAGTATGATAGATTCCACAAAAAATAATAATAATGTGAAATGCTTCTTGAGCACTAAATCAATGTATTAAAATGATGATTTATGAAAGATCACGTGACACTGAAGACTGGAGTAATGATGTTGAAAATTCAGCTTTGCTATCACAGGAATATATTACATTTATTCAATATGTCATACCCCATCTTCATGTTTTAATAGCAAATACATCAACAAAAAAAAGAAACTTGCAGATTTGAGAGAATTGTTGAACGTGTGTGACCAGAACACTCAAATTACTTCTCAATTGTCACTGTGTAAATGTATTTAAAAATTTAAATGTTGTTGTCTTTATGCACATCTGCATTTGATTTTGTACGTCTATATGTGTGACTAGACAGAATTGGAGGAAATGACACGCATGTATGAAGCAGACATGGCAGAGCTGAGAGCGCTGGAGGAACATTCTGCAGTTCTGGACCTGGAGTACTCGCAGATTATGGAGGAGCGACAGGAGGCTCAGAAGCAGAGGGAACAACAGGAAAGAGAAAGAGAGATGCAGAGCCAAGCTGCCACTGTCATTCAGGCCCACTGGAGAGGCTTCCGTGTACGCAAGGCCATGAAGGCCAACGCAAAGCCCAAGAAAGGGAAGAAAGGAAAGGGGAAAAAAGGGAAATGAAAGAAAGCAAGACATGAACGCATAGTGCAAGATTATCAACAATATTATTTATGTTATTAGATAAATAAAATGGAAAAAACCCACTGTGACTGTGAGACTCATGAAGCATTCAAGTGTTCACATTCCTCTGGAATACTCTGCACAGTTTTTGACCAGATATTTGCCCTGATTTGCCAGTCTAAGGGAGTCGATGCTAGCTGCCAAAAGTCAGAACAAGTCTGCAGATTTTGGCCAGTTAGAGTTGACAGATTTCACAAAACATTGCATAGTGTTTAATGGGCACAGATTCCATCCAGTAGGAGGATATCACACATTTGATATTTTGAGCTGATCTGTTGTTATATTTGCAAGTGTACGATGTCTTGTGTTTTCAAAGTTTGAAAGTTGTGTAGTGTATTCCAGCTTATAGAAACACTGGCTGCATCTGAAACCTGAAAACTGTTTTCTACACAGTATATGGAGAAAGAAATGAAGACGTCTGAATCCAATGATAATGTTTTGATATTTCACATATCTGAATCCAATAATAATATTTCACTGATTATTAAAGAGGAAACCCTTTTAATTAAACATCCTTTTAATCTCCATGTCCCTGGACAATATTCCTGGTGTCCCTCCCACCCCAGTGCACAATCCTGTACAATCCTCAAGGGTGGCCAGCTGATGATTTTTATATAGCTTAGGCACATCTGTCCATTTTCAGTGGATATACATCTTTAGAGATTGGGTCTTAATCTCTGCTGTCATTCTCTTCAGTTCGATTCAGCCTTGCCATAATGTTGAACTTCAGTTCATCATCTATAGCTCTCATCAGCTGAAAATATTTCTGAATCTGGAGGGAAAATTACAAAAACATGAGTTCTTCACCAAAGCAGTTTTGAAAAAATGTAAGCTTGCCTCTTACATTTTACCACACATTGCTTGCTGTGTGATGACTTTTTAGAACATTACTGTAGCTCATTTTACTTTTAAAAATCATATCAACAACAAATAATGATTCATTCAAGATTGCCAGAAGTATTTTTGCATTATTCACCATTTCCAACTGCTTGAAGGTGTCCTCAGTGTCCACAGAGACTTTCCTGTAATGTGTGATCATCTGATAAATGTTACGGATTGTGGCCTTTAGCTGAGCAAATTGGAGTGTCTCTTTTGCTGCAGTGGAATGGAAATGCTTCAGTTTTAATTCCTGTAGAGCACATGAATAGTCTATAATCGTGGGAGACAAAAATGTACAGAAGACATAGGCCTGTAAACTGTGTGCGTGTGTGTGTTTACCCATTTGTATGCTTCTAAGCGTATGCTGTCTAGCTGCGTCTGTTGCTGGTGCAGCTGGTTGTTACAGTGCAGGAGAACAGTTCGCTGTTTATTTAGGTACTGTATCAGTTCCAGCTTTGCGCTCTCTCTCTCTTTGTCTAACCTAGTTTGGGTTTCTAGAAGTTCTTTGTGGATGGAGCGGAGTGCGTGAAGACGGTCAATGACTTGACCAATGTTCTCAAACTCAAATGTCAATAAAAAGGGGGAAAAGAGAGAAGAAAAGTATAATATTACTATACAAAATTTTAGATACTGAAACAGGTAGAACCTGTATAATGTACATTTGAGAAGGTAATCCATTCTGTTACCCCATTTGCTTCATCATTCAGAAAACAGAAAATAAAACCACACAGAATAAGACTGATCCAAAATGTTCATTGGCAGTTACACTTGATGGAGAATAGGAAATCAGGTCCTTTAAAGGAATAGTTCACACAAAAATGAAAATTCTGTCATTAATTACTCACCCTCATGTCGTTCCAAACCCTGTAAGACCCCTGTTCATCTTCAGAACACAAATTAAGATATTTGTTATGAAATCCGAGAGCTTTCTGACCCTCCATAGACAGCAAGAGTCCTACCACGATCAAGGCACAGAAAGGTAAATGTGACATCAGTGGTTCAACCGTAATTTTATGAAGCTACGAGAATACCTTTTGTGTGCAAAGAAAACAAAAATAAGGACTTTATTCAACAGTTCTTCTCTGCATCACCCTGGCGTGGTTTTGGGGAGTATCACGACGCATGTGCGTGCTTTTCCTGCATGTAAACAACGCATGCGTGTGGTTCTGCTGATTTCGAACACGCATGTGCTGCACCTTGTTTACTTTCAGAAGAAAAGCACATGCATGCGTCAGGATACTCTCCAAAATGGCGCCAGGGTGATGCGGAGGAGAAGAATTGTTGAATAAAGTCGTTTTTTTTTTTCTTTGTGCACAGAAAGTTTTCTTGTAGCTTCATAAAATTACGGTTGAATCACTTATGTCGCATGCACAGTTTTAATGATGTCCTTACTACGTTTCTGTGCCTTGATCATGGTAGGACCATTGCTGTCTATGGAGGGTCAGAGAGCTCTCGGATTTCATCAAAAATATCTTAATTTGTGTTACGAGGTCTTACGAGTTTGGAACGACATGAGGGTAATTAATGACAGAATTTTCATTTTTGGGTGAACTATCCCTTTAAGGCAAGCAAGTCAGTTCATTTGGCACCCATATATTTAATGCCCTTCAGGCAGCTACTTCAAGTCATGCAAGTACAGCATGAATGTGGAAAGACTGTAATCTGCGTATTTGTTTTTGACCAATTTGACCATAATGTTATCAAAAATTGTGCTACTTCAGCTCAAATTATAATAATAAACTGTAAGCTGACACTTCCATTCCCATAGCTTATGTATTGAGCGTTGCAATGTCTCTATCAACATTTTTTAACTGTCTCTGTGTACGGCTTTCCAGATCCTCCCATTCATATCTGTAAGAAAAGACCGTCTCTGCCCTTTCCAGTCTCTAGTTCAAATAACTCTGCAAACTCTCAAAGTATGAAAAGTCTCACTCTTCAGCCAAATGAGGCATGTGAGACCAGGGAAAAAGCTTGACAGTTTCTCCGAGTTGTTCACCTGTTCCCTTTCCAGACATAACAGCAGTAGACTACCAACTAATAGTGCAACTACCTTTCCAGACATTTTTGCAGCTCTCTCCAGGAACTCTTGGTAGCACATGCCCTTTCTGAAACGATCCTCCAGCAACTCTTTTCGTGCCAGCAGGGTGTCGTTCTCTGCCTTTAGCTTCTGAATCTCCAGTTCTTTCAGTCTGATTTGAGCTCTCTCTGCTTCCGCTTTCTTTATGGCACGCAACCGTCTGGCATCATTTTCCTTTAGGGAAAGAAAGACAAGTTCATTTAACACATTATCCATTCATATCCATGTAGTTGTTTCAGAATGCTGCATTACTTGCAAAAACTTATTATATTTCAGTATGGATTTCTTCAATTTCTCCTCTTCTTTCTTAATGTTTTCGTCTCTCTCTCTTAAATTCTCCCGCTGCATCTGCATCTCCTGACAACAGCACACACAAAGCAAGAAAAACTAACTGGAACAGCTAAAAAGTACATTTTAAATATGTAAATAAATAAATAAAAATGTAAATAGCTGAAATGTATTTTTTCACCACCTCTTTTTGAGCTTCCTGTGCCCTGGTCACGCTGGTGCACTCCTCGCGCGCCTCCACAAGCCTCATTGCACTTACACTCAAATCCGCCAAATCCTTCTGCGCGGCCTTATTTCTGAAATTTTCAACAATTTCTGAATAAATGCAATTCACTCTGAACCATCTCTGTGCGCCCAAACAATGTAGTTATCTGCACTTCAGCGACTTCTCTGGATCTCTGAAATCAAATCTCAATGGCCATTACGACGGCACATTAATGGTTCTAGAAAAAAACACTGGTGTAATAAATGATATAGCCTATACTTACAATCTGAGTCGTTCTTCGAAAATCGACTGAAAGTAAGCTTCCAAATTCAAATTCATCTTTTAGAACCCCACAAACACAAACGCGCCGCGCACTGTAGACAAACTTTCTGCGCTCGTGTCGTTTCCACAGCAACAAAAAATCAACCCTGTTTCCTTTGTTGCCCTCCAGTGGCAGATTAAATTCCAATTCCTTTATTTCTTAGATCACTAAAGACTGCTGCTTTTCGATGATACCGAGTTAAATATTTCAGGTCGAGATTAGACGTTAGGCCGTTTTAAAATGCCCCAAAATTACCTTTCAATTGATTGTGGTATTGATGAATAATGCTGCTGAGTGAATTTATTATTATTATTATTATTATTATTATTATTATTATTATTATTATTATTATTATAAATCTAGCCTTATAACCATTTTTGGTGTATGGATCAGTAGCACACAATCATCAGTTCCTACGCACTGAAGCGCAATCAGATGCACGCTATAAACATTTATGAGGCATATTCTGTCAAGAAGCCTGTTAAATGTCTTCTTCACTTCAGATCGTGCCAAAATGCACTTTGTTGTCTACATCATTAGAATTTAATATGTATTTTTTTTTGCTGTTTAATGAATAATTCCACTGGAATAAGAACGTGAGAACATGAAAAAAGATTTTTTTTACGCTGCTTAATGGACTTGATAAGATAAATTCAAATACGTTAAGTGTTTTTATGTGTTTTTTTATTCCTTTTTGTTTTCGTGCGTGTGTCCAGACCTTCATTTATCTTTCATAAACATGCCTCCGTCTCCTGTCACCTTCTCACCTAATGCATTAGGGCCATAAAGGCTTCAGTTGTCTTAGTGTAGAATTAGAGGAAATGATTTTTAACACCCATGTAAATGTCCAAAACTGAAAAGAGAAGAATCTTACTGTTTCTTTCCCCTCACAGTAGACATTTGTTCAGTTTGGTTATTATTTTTGGATTCTGTAAAAAAAATACGTCTCTTTTTTTAGTCTTAATTGTATGCTATAGCAATAATCTTGCTTAAAAGATTTGTGACTTTTCATTTAGGATTTAAATTTTAATTAAAAATCCATGTGCCAAATAATATAAAAAATATTGGGTTTACTGAACAGTCCTCCAGTAGTGATCTTTCACTGATAGAGACCTGAGAAAATCTGTTCCTATGGACTGAAGCCAGGGATCCCTTTAGTCTTGACCCTTTCCCTGACCTCAAATCTCAGAAAGAAAGAAAAAAAAACATAAAAGAAGTGCAACCCCATCTTTCAGCATGCTGTTCAGTGGCATCAGGTCTGTGTGTCTCTCTATTGTGTTCACACATGATTGAACACTGAACAAGCGCAGGCGAAATTCATTATTCAAGAGCATAACAGAGGTGAGTGAGTAAGCCGGAGAGCCACTCAATGTTCAGGATGATGTTTACCCTTGCTTAACGTTCTTGATAAGTGATAAGACACCGCAGCCGTCCCGCTGGGCCAGGGTCAGGGAGCATTTGTTTGTTTGTTTGATAGTTGTAATGCACCGTTTAGTGTTGCAAAAAGAGGGCTTGCTTATGGGGAGTAAACAATATTGTACACGAACGCTTGGAAGAGAGAGAGAACGAGAAGGAGAGGGATAAAAGAAAGGGGGAGACTAATGGTAAAACAGTTACAGGTGATGCAGGGCGATTGTTCAGCCAAAAATTTAAATTCTGACAGAATTTTCTCACCTTCACGTCGTTCCAAACTTGAATGTTTTCATATCTTTAGCAGAACACAGAAGTCATGCAAGTTTTAAACAGCATGAGAGTGAGTCAATTTAAAGCTATGGGTCAAAATGTTTGTAATAAGATTTTATTTTATTTTTTTAATGTTTTTGAAAAAAATGTATAAGTACCGTAACTTATGCTCACCAACAGCATTTATTTGATGAAAAATACAGTAAAAACACTAATATTTTGAAATATCATTAGAATAAAAAAACAGTTTTATATCTAAATATATTTTTACATGTTTTTCCTGTGAAAGCTGAATTTTCGGCATCATTACTCCAGTCTTCAGTGTCTCATGAGCCTTCAAAAATCATTCTATGCTGATTTGCTTCTCAAGAAACATTTCTTATTATTAGCAATGCTGAAACCAGTTTTTCCTGCTTAAATTATTATTATTAATTTATTTATTTATTTATTTACTGTGGAAACCCTGATACACTACCATTCCAATGTTAAGTTGAAAGAAAGAAAGAAAGAAAGATGAAATACTTTTATTCAGCAATTAAATGGATCAAAAGTGACAGAATAAAGACATTTATAATAAATACAGTTTTTTTTACTTTCTTTTCATCAAAGAAAACAAACATGACTGTGTCTACAATATTAAGTAACAAAAACTGTTTTTAACAGAAATAATATTAGCAACCATTATTAATAATAATAACTGAGCATAAATAATAAATGATAATACTTGAGCCTCAAATCAGCATATTAGAATGATTTCTGAAAGATCATGTGACACTGAAGACTGAAGCAATGGCTGCTGAAAATTCAGCTTTGCATCTCTAAATTATATTTTAAATATACGGAAACAGAAAACAGTTCTCTTACATTATAACAGTATTTCACTTTTTTTTTTTTTTACTGTATTTTTGATCAAATAAATGCAGCTGAAATGCAGCATAAGATGCTTCTTCCAAAAACAGTTGTACAACAATTTTCAACTTTTGGCCCATGTTGCATATATAAAATATGCCATTAATATGAATTAAAATGATCTACAATTAACATGCAGAAGGTTTCAACATCTTGTTAATATAAGAGCATAATATCATTACGGAGGACAAAACTAATGTTTTCAAATGTTTCTAATCTGATTATGAAACAGTCATTCAAAAACAATATTCCCTTTGAGGTCACGAAGGAGGCCAAACATCTCATTTTGCTCGAATTATATTCAAGCAGACATTCAAGATGTAGGTAGGCATTTTAAAAAAAGGTTCAGATTAGTGAAACAAGTGTTTGTGAAAGGTCAAGCTGTGGACATTAGGTCGTACACACACACACACACACACATATGCAGACAGTGCATGGCCGGCGGTGCCACTCGTGGTTAGTGATATCATTATGGCAGTTTTGCGTGGAGGGATTAGGGCTCTCTCACTAATGGAGAGTGACAGTGGCTCCTTGTTGCCGAAGCACACTGCCCCGGAACATTTGGAGGTGGGGGGCATCGGGGGTGGCCCGTTCACCTCCACAGCGCCAGTGTGCCGTTAGTAAACATTAGTTTAGCCCAACTTTTTTCCTCACTCTTGTGTGCCTGTGGGTCATCTGTATGTTTCTGATCATAGAATTATATCAGACACTGTAACGTGAATATCAAAATCAATAAAAGCATGATCGGGTTTTTTTGGTGGATTAAATTCATTCATTAATACTAAACTTTAAATGATACATTATTAATACTGCACAACAGAAATAATAGTATTTGACCAGGTAACATGAGTGCATGCTGCTTTTTGATTTAGTTGCTGATTTACAACTAAAACACATTAAAGATGTAATGCTTTGAAGAGTCTGCTGAGGTCTTTTCTGTCTGTGTTTGGCTGCAGGCTTTGACTTTGAGGATTATGAGGTCTCCATAGGGAAGAGTCTTCTTAGGATGAACTGTTGGGGGAGGGGCTTCCATATGAGTGTTTTCTGGTCCACTAAGCAGCAGATACAAACACACACACACACACACACACATGCACTGACCCACTCTCGATCTCTACGGCAGCTGGTATTTGGTGCTGATTATTGACAACTGCTGACTATATGGTGACTATTTCTATCTCTCTTTCTGTCAAATTCTGTTCAGGTTCATTGGCCTAAATGCTGGAAAATAGATTTCAGGTTAAATAAAGAATTAATGTAATTAATATAATATTATATATATATATGTGTGTGTGTGTGTGTGTGTGTGTGTATATTTTTTTTTTTTTTTGAGTTATAATATATTATCTTTAAACATTTAAGCAAATTTTTGGAGACTTCATATAAAAAATACATTTATACATTAAAATTAAAATTTGGGGTCAAATGTCTAATTTATTGTACAAATCTGAAGATAAAGAAAAATATTGTTTTCAATTCAATTCAATTACAGTGCCTGCTTAACTTCTGCTATCTACTTAACTCCATTATGAGTCTATACTATATCATTTAAAAGTTTAGGGTTGGTAAATATGTTCTCATATGCTCACTGCTGCATAAGGCTGCATTTATTTGATCAAAATGGCAATAAAACAATGTGAAATAATATTAGAGTTTAAAAGAACTATTCACTGTTTTAATGTACTTTAAAATATAATTTATTCTTGTGATGGCAAAGCTGAATTATCAGCAGCCATTACTGCAGTGTTCAGTGTCACATGATGATGATTAAAAAGTTTAAAAGAACAGCATTTGTTTAAATGAAAAAAATAAATGTCTTTACTGACACTTTTGATTAGTTTAATGCTCACTGAATAAAAGTATTTGTTTCTTTCTTTCAAAAAAACAAATCTTACAAAATTAATTATAATATCCCCTATTATTTAAACATTTGTTTTCATGTTTTCAACAAGGTTTGGAACACATTACCTCATGAAAAGCTGACACAAACACCACATTTAATAAAAAACATATGAAATGAACTCCAGCCAGTGCTGAAATCAAAACACACACATAGCTGGGTATCAAAAAGCTGATAACGTTTCTTCGGATCAAAGCTTGAAATGAGGAACAAAGAGAAACAATTATGAATACATAGATTAGTTGTGAGCTGCACTCCTACTCTACATTAACATTAAGATTTTCGATCTCTTCCCACTGCGCAATAAATTCGCTTAAGTGGGTATCTTTCGCTTTCACATTTTGCTTAAGTGGGCATCTTAACGATGAACGGGTTAATAGCATTACTGGCTAATGTCAGGGAGGTAAAAGGGCCCTTATTGGACCATGCACGTTTACCAGAGTGTACTGGGGGCTGTGGCGTGTTTCCTGGAGGAGCTGGATGATGCCATTAGGTTTGAGAAAATGAGCTCAGATCACTTAATTAGCAGTAAATAAGTGCTTAGCTGGACCGGGAAATCCAGTCAGGGTCAGAGGCTTTTCAAAGACTTGATTTGGGTTCAGATTTCCATCTGAAAGAGAACATCAACAGGAGCCACCCAAAACTGTTCCGCTGAGAAGAGGCAGGGGAATTTATTGATAGTTATGTAATAATTATAAATGTCATTTCAAAATGTCAGTCATTTATGGAAATGATAGCATATAAACTGCTAAAATGGACATAATAGAATTGCATTATTTTCCTCCAAGCAGCAAGCATTGTTAAAGTGCATAAAAATTTCCTGGCCTTTAGATGATAAATTGTTTCCCCTAAAGAACTTTCCAGTCATTTTTGTGAAGATAAATTCTGATATCTCTCTCTCTGTTTCCCTGCAACAGCTCAAAATCTTACACAATGTGTGAAACTACAGCTCTAAGGCACACACACACACACACACAACTAAACTGTTGTCATACGTGTATGCATGCACACATACACATATACTGCATAACTTCCATACAAAATATCAAAATCTATGAATGAAGTACTACATCATATCAACACAAAAGACATTGCTGTGGATGAACATTTTATTTCAGTTTCATATTCAATCAAGTTTCAGAAAACACCTTCACAAAACACAGAAACTTTACATTTGTTTGGGTAAAGCAAACTGCTCAATAAATTTAGAAACGCTTTACAAATAAATATCAGCAAACACAAATTGTGAACTCAAAATCAATAAATAGTTCATCATTATAAATAATCGAAACATGAATTTCACAACATTAAACGTTTTCTTTAAAATGACCATGTTTCACTCATGAAATTCTTATTGCATGGTGTGTCTATAAATAAATGTCCAGCTGATGCCTCCCCTCCTCTCTGTCTCTCTCTCTCTGTATCTCTTGCCTTGGGCCATGACAGGATTGGTAACATCACTGCTCCCTTAACGGACTGTGACACGTGCAGTAGCCAGCATTCCCTTTTCTCATCAGAATAGAGTAAGAATAAACAAAATAAAGGACCCCCATCTGAAGCTAGACAATGTATGACAGGAGGTTTAAGAGTTTTAAATCTGGCACTTTCTTGCATTTGGGTTTGTTAGTGTTTGTACATCAGCATTCCCGAAGTGAAATAGTTTCTCCCTAAAGTTTCACAGATTCTGGCCACAGTGAAGCAACCCACCTCCTTAACTTTATTCCCCTTTTATAAATTCCTGGTGTAGTTGTATCTTGATGAAAAAAAAACTGTAGATTCACGCATCTTTACCAGAAGATATTTGATACACATGTACACAAAATCTCACACACACATCACTGAAGACTAAAGGGACATGCAAACATTCATCACAGGGTTTGGAATAAGAGGAAATTTTGTCTTTTTTAAATTAAAATCTCTCATTTTTATCCTGAAATCCCATTAGTTTCCACTTGCTCCACAATATATATATATATATATATATATATATAATCTATTTTATTTATTACTATTATTATTTTATTAATTTGTTATATTTTAATTTACGTAGATGACAAAAAGCATAAGCAAATATAAAATATTATAAAAAGTATATATAAAATTATAAAAATGTTAAGAAAATACATACAAATATTTATACCAATATGTGAAATAAGAATTGCAGATACTATATTGCAAATTATATTAATTTTGATGTTGAATTTTATTCTTATTTTGATGATCTAGCAGAACTGAAAAAAAAATACATATAGCAAAACAGATGCAAACTTGTGATTTCAGGATAAAATTATGAGTATGTTACCACAATTATTCACAGACTTTTTTTCTTTTCTTTTCTCTCTCTCTCTCTCTCTCTCTCTCTCTCTCTCTCACACACACACACACACACACACACACACACAGGCACACTTGCTCAACTCCCCCCGCACCAGCTGTTTGGTTGGTGGTTTTGGCTGAATGATCGATTGCAAGCATAAAGCGAGAAATCAGTCATCATGCAGTGTGACTGGACACCCACCTCACAGGTGTATTGTGGATACAGTTCCTGAGAGAGGTCAGTGGGGGGAACAAAAGTCCCACCCATTTCTTTAGCTGAAGAAAAGCTTTGGTAAGTTGTGCTGTCTGTATAAGACGCCCACCTGAGGTCCTCCATGCCCACCTGAGAGCTTCCATACATGCAAGGCTGGTGCTGTGTGGTGTCCATACTGCAGGGGGCGCTGTGCACAGGGGTCGCCTCCGGAGAGAGCTGGTAGGTGAAGAGGTGGTAGGTGGGGTCATGAGTTGGAGGGGTTCCACTGAGGGTGTGGTCACCTGCAGAGAGAAACACAAACCTGGTTCAATCATTCCAGCAGATGACTAGTACATCAGCATAATCAGCATAGTAAATCAGCTCTGAAATGTGGATTTTTGCCTTAAAAGAACCTTACTCATTCTTTTGGGTTTACGTAACTGGTTGCTTAGAGGACTGCCACAGAGCTTTTGAATTAATAATGGCATGTAGGATGCCAAAAGGTTTACAGAGTGCTCTCTGTCACATGCAGAACAGGGTCTAGACATCAAAAATAATTGAGATTTTGGCTCCTAAAATATTTAGGAGCTAAATTATACTGTAAGATGGAAAAGGAACTGGTAGTTATCAGCCAGGAAATTATCTGTTAAGTTTATGGACAGTTCCTTTAACCCTACAACATCATAATATGCAAAATACATGTAGAACACCTTTAAAAAAGCAATACAGAAAATTCCTTCATTGCTTCATTCCTCCAAAATTCCTTCAATACAGAAAATTAGAATTAAAATTAAAATGTACTGACTTCTCTGTCAAATTACGTAACTGTTTATAATAGAGACTATGACTACTTAGATGTTATAAAATATGATGTTCCTTGTTATATTTGGTATACATTTGTTCCAATATAATGTTGTTACTCAAGTGACCCTTGACAGTATTTGTGCCATTTAAATACTGTGATGTACTTTCATCTTTTTAGACTTTCAGCAGTCCATTTACTGACTGGTTGTTTATATGACAATGTGTAACTTTGTTTGGGTGACATGTTACAACCATTATCAATCAACATTTTAGCCTCTCCCTCACCCAACTTGCAGAAATATTTTTTTCATGAAACAGATAACGGTTGCCAGGTCATTTGGAATTGACTCTATGAACAGAGTATGTGTTTCTGCTGATCTCAGTGGCTAAAGCAAACACCCAAAAAAACAACTTGGTGTTCAATGAGGGAGTCAGTTGTGAACCCATGTTAACAGCTTTAAATGATTCACTGACCGAGCAAGTCTGATTCAAATATGTGTTAGTTTGAGGCTGATTCGTGAATATTTTTGACTGACTGAAAAAGAGTTCATATGAGTCATTTATTCATGAATCTAACATCTCAACACAGTTTGGTTTAGTTGTTGCTTGCAGGAAAGAAACAAATACATCATGTGCTAACGAGATATCTGACGAAATGCACACAAAGTTTTCTGCTAATGGCAAATAGATTTTAAATTATTGTTGCATTTTAGAAGTGAGAGAATGAGCTGTCAATTATAAACCTTAGTACAACGTACCTAATTTTTTTGTTTGTAACTTTATTAAATCTCTTCAAAGAACATTGCTTAAAAAAAGTCCACAATAATTCCAAGTAACATAGCCTACAAGAAAGGAAAAAATACAATTAAGAAATACTGAAATATATAAAATCAAATTATAACTTGTATTAAATTAAATTAGCAGTTTAAAGTAATTTAGAAAGTTTTAAGGCACTCAGTTGCTTTAAAGATTTAAATTTCAAAAAAAGTTCAATTCCACAAAAATGTCACTGTAAATTTACATTTGTGTAAATAAAACTTGCATATAATCAAAATATTATAACACAGAAATTCAACCCCTTTTTTTTTTTTTTTTTTTGCACCATGTACCTGAAATGTCGGAGCAGGTGTAGCCAGGACTGGGCTTTTGTGTCACAGTGTATTCTGACCGAGAGAGACAGGAGTCAGGAGACGGTGGAGCTGCACGCTGCCTTGCGGTACTACGTGGTACAAGTGGATACTCCTTACTGTGAATAAAGGGTAAAATATGCGTCAGACGCATTGATTCCTACAGCAGAGACCTAGACAATATTTGAGAAATTGGGAAAATGCCATTTATAGAAAGGACGCAAAAGATCTATTGAGGATATTTCAGAAGCCCAGTGCATCAGGGAACTTTTAGGGGAAGAGTCACGAAACACTGGCACTAGAGTTGATGTATCAGGGTGTTAAAAGAGAGAGAGCAGGCTCGTGATTTGCATTGGCACGGTGGGGCGGCAAAGGGTAACGAATATCATTTGCACAGTACTGATCGTTTCTAATTAAATTTCTAAGCTAAGAGACAATTACAGTAGCTAAAAATCTTTTCTATACCCCCTTTCCAATCTGACTCATTCCTCTTTCTCTCTGTTTTTTCACTCTCTCTCTCAAAAACGCATTTACTTAGACACACACACATTAGCCCCTCAGTGACCTCTCTGTGTGACAGTGTGTTGTCCCGCTCTGCTCTTAATATTGTTACACTATAAATATCCCTCTCTTGTGTGTCACATTCAATACTGTCAACATGCAACACAAAGCTCTGACTTTTGTTCCTAAACCCTGCTAGTTAAAAGGACAACATATTCCCCATGTATCTGAAACAACATCAGTGGCTAAGAGATGCAACACACAATGACATGCAGGCACATAGGACATGTATAAAATAATACAATACATTAGTGATTCATCATTACTCACATACAAACTCACGGTGCTGTTATGATCCACTAAAGTAAAATGTTTGCATATGTATTAATGTTTATATGTGTGTTCCACCTTGGTGTACGGGACATGCGATGCAATTCGATATCGTCATTCCCACGGAAACCTTTAGCAAATGGATTATTCTCAATCTTCAGCTGAGTGATCTAAAAAAAACAGAGGATTAAAGATGAACACTCTGCTGCTTTCTGCAAATGTATGCATTTTTTCAACGATCATAGGGGTCGTGCTGCTTACTGTGTGATTCTGGTAGGACGTTACAGCGATGAAGGTTGTCTCAGGAAACGAGTGTGTGCAGAAACTTGTGTTGCTGGAGCCAAAGCTGTTCCTCTCGTCTGCCTTCACAATGTGCAGGCGAGGCTGGTATTTATGCATGGAATTTAAAATGATCTACAGCAAATAACAGGAAGAGATCTCCTGATCAACACATTGGTTACATAAGGGTTTCTGCAGGTTTATGAGGGTGAATTTAAGATGTTTTAGGACCTTTTTAAGAGAATTAAAAAAAAAGAATTTTATTAGCAACACTTCAAAATTTGGTTCTAAATGCTTGAATACCTCTGCTCCAATCCGTATTATACCTTCAGATCACATTACAAAGAAACTGATGTTACTCCTCAGTATTTTTGTCTTGTTTTTCAGTGCAAATGTCTAAAGATTTTTAAATCAAGATGCATTTACTTGAGAAGCAAAATGACAGGAGATAAGAAGTCTTCTTTCTGTGAAATTTATCAAAATGATGCAAGTTTGTGATGAAAAAAAAAGTTCTGCCAATAAAAAAAAATTAACCAAAAAAAAAAAAAAATTTGTCATGCCCCATTGACAGATATTTGTTCTCGTTTAAAACATAAACTCATTTAATTTTGTTCAACATCATATCTTCATTCTGCAACTCAAGTAAATGTATCTCGATTTAAGGATGTTTAGAAATTTTGTTTTGGAAAAGAAGATGAAAATACTGAGGAAGATATTAACATTGATTTTATGAATGTAAGACTTTCTGCTCTGATTTAAGACATTTTTAGTGCCTTATTTTATGGAAGGGTGACTTAAGACCCTTTAAAGACCCACAGAAATCCTGTTCCATGTCCAGTTCAATCCAACTAAGCTGTAAACCAGTGGAGAGTTTAATTATGTTCATCAGTAAATAACCAATCAAATTTGACTGGCATCATCACTGACATGTCCGAAAGGATCCAGGTGGTTGTTGGTGAGTTTGAGCTTCTGGAAAGAGACGAGCTGTCTCATCCAGTGAGCTCCTGAAGCCGGTGAGTCTGGGTGCACATACAGTCGGCCTGGAATCGCCGGCTCAGCTTTACCACTGATGGACCTACAGAGCAGATAGGACACAAACGAGTTGATAAGGACTTTCTGTCTGCTCCACAATTCTGAGATAAAAGATCAGGTTACAAAATAAACTTCTGTCTCAGACACAGTTGAGTTTCTCTGCTTTGTGTGGATCCTCCACTTACTGAACAATATTCACTAACCAGTAACCAAGGCTTATAATTGCATAATTTTTGCATCATTTCACACACAACAGAGCTCATTTGTACTTATGCTATGCATAACTTTCTCTTAGCATTCCTCCATTGATTTAGCTACACCTATCATTTTCAGTCAGTTACGGTCAGCAGCTCAATAACCTTTCATACAAACATTCAATCACCACTCAAAATCTTTTTTAATAAAATGCCTAGTTCATCCATTATTTCATCGTTCATTCATTCATTATTCATTGTTGAAAAAGAATCAAACATCTTTATAAATGTTTACCTTTCTATTACTTGATGTATTTTATTAGTATTATAGTTTATTTAAATTATGATTTATTACTTTCTTACCATTTGTTATCTGTGAACTTATACCGATGCTCGTCGGCTGAAATAATGTCCATCAGTAAGATATATTTTGCTTTGGGGTTTAAGCCTGTTACCTTCACTTTGTAGCTGGGAAACATTCGTCTGCAAAAGATCAATGATCCATTAGAGCCAACAGCAATATTTGAATAATAATGGCAGGAATAATAATAATATTAATACAGTGGAGTGTTGTCTTGTGTCAACATTTTCCTGATGCATGAAGACATTGGATGTAATGACAGGAGGTATCACACATATTTAGAGAAATCAATTGTTTATAATTTTTAGTTTTATTTAAAGTGACCCACTCTGGTTAAAAACACTAGCAAAACTGAAATAGATTTATTTGGGGGGGGGGGGGGGGGGGGGGTACAGCAGCATGTTTGAATATGATGGCAAATTGTGCCCTTTTTCTCACTGGGCTTTTCCCTGCCTGGGGAATTTTGTGTTGAAAATCGTTTTGATCCAGGAATATTCAATAAAAAGGAATATGTATTTTCTATCTTCATATATTGTGGGATAGAAAAAATTAAAATTAAAAAGAGTCACTCACCGGCCAGCTTTGGTGATGATCATCTCTGTAGTGACATCATGAAATTTCCCCCACAGATCTCTCTCGTGCAAATAAACTTTGATTCCCTCCATACCCTGCGCGCCAGGATCGGCCAAAAAAAAAAAAGAAAAAAAAAAGAAGCGAATTACTACTGATTTATTATTTTTTTTTTTTTTTACTTTTTTTTTCTGACAAATGCAAACAATATAATAACATGATATTTAAATAAAGAATGAATTTTAGGTTGTAGGGGTTTTTTTAACCAGTGTTTTTAGTCCATACGAATCATAATTGTGAAAATAGTCGAGACTGGTATCGAATTTGAAAGCAAATTAAAAAGATTCGCGTGTACATTTTGCAGACAGACATATAACAAGAAATTATCTAAATACACTACGTAACAAATAATGCGCTCCTGTAATAGTCAGTGTGATGCTACAAAATGTGTATTTGCTTGTTATATAAACATTAATTTGCAATTATGCCATCTTCTTAGTGAATTTCCAATGTGCAATAAATAATTCCACTTAAAATTAAATAACTAGACCAACAGTATAGGCTAATAATAATAATAATAATACAATAATAAACAAATATTGACAAAAATTCTCACAGCAGAATTTTGGCCTCGCATTTTGCTGCACGTGCACAGTTATGGCTGACCTGTTGGGAGAGCTGAGTTTGCAGCGGCGGAGACCCGGGTTTGCACCGACCGTGATGACCGGAATCTTTCTCCTTCTCGAATCCCATCGCGGGGGAATCGCCGCCGGAACATGACTGCTGACATCCGAACTCTAAATTCGCCATATCCCCAACTGAGTTTAACTACGGTGAACTAAAGATACGCAAGGGAAATTTTAGAAATATTTTCACCAGGTGATCTTCAGAATTAGCCTAAATATAAAAAAAATAGCCTACATAAAAACTAAGAATTAAAAAAAATCCACATTGACTGTAATCAACTGATTTCTTTACATTATTGTGTAGCAAATAAAGTAGCCTAGTAGATAAATAATTTTGCCTTGATATCCTACAATGATTTGCTGGTTCGCGTTTTCAGCGATTTTTGCATTCGATGGAGAGAATTTTAGGACAGAACGCTTTGGTTCTAAAGCGTTTAGGCTATTTAAAAAAAAAAATAAAAAAAAAAAAGTATAGGCCTATGCCGACTATCCGAAATTCTCAAATTGCAGGCTGCTATAAATATATTCATTTATTCCGACAGAATCCAATAACTTAGATTAATTTTAACTTTATATTTTCCTTGCATGTAGGCTACTTGGATTTTTTGTCGTCTCTTACCTCATTGTTTAATGAGCTTTTCGTTGCTGACTTAATTCCGAGAAAAAAAAGGCAATTTTAAATTCGTCCCCAATGATTTGTTTCTCCAAGAGGCCTATAATAACCTCCCTGAATACAAATAAAAATATCTGCAAAAAATAGGGCGTTTTAATTTTGATTTTCCTCTCTCCTCAAACCCCTTTGCCGAGCTCTGCCCTTCTTCTTCTGCCGTGTCTCTGTTTTCTCCCTCCATCCATTCTCTGTCTCCCATTATGTGATGCTTTCTATGTCGTCACACCTTTTTCATTCACACACTCATGACACGCCATGTCCAAACTCACACACGGCGACAAAATTCACCATAAACACCCACATTGCGCGAACACCTCTTGTCCTCCAAGATAAACCCGCTTGTGCCTGTGCGCTTTCCAAATACAAATACAAAATTGAGGAACCATCCTAAATAGCGCAAGAAGAGAAATTCGCTGTACTCACATATCTGGCACAGAAATTTACGCTTAGACTCCAAGTTGTTCGGTAAACACTCAGCGCTTTTCCGTCAACATCACTGTGCGCGACGGCTGCGCGCTGCGGGGTTAAAAGTTGAGGAGGTCGACAGGAGGTAACTAGGCGAGCGCACTGTCCTCTCTCTCTCTTTCACTGCTCAAGTCCGTTTGTATCTGTTTGCTGGTGACACAAAACAACATTCCCTCAGTAATAACTTTGGAAATATTATTTGATCTATTTAATGAACGAGCCGCGTGACCAAGTAAGCGCGGTCTCTGTCACTCATATAGTTCGCATTACTTCAAAACAGGCTTCCATAAATAAGACAAGTGGATGATAACAGGATAGCTTGCAGTGCGGAGCCGTGGGAACATTGCTCGTTAAGATAAGACGGTAATCCCGCAATCGTGTGGACAGATAAAGTCTGGACACCACGGAGAGCGCGAGCTTGACTCTGGGCTCCAGACACGGCTCTGTTTAATGTGACTTGGACAAACGACTAGATGATTTATCAGTTTTCCTCACAATTACTGAAATATTAATGACTTTATAATTGTTTCTGTGGAGTGACGGATAGGGAAATTTATTTCTCTTCTGATTCTGTGATCTGTCATTCAGAATGAAGTTAAATAGAATCTTTAAACCAAACCTCAAACCATTTGCAGTAATTTCCCAAACATTACATATGTCTGCCGATAGTTTTTAAATTACGTAAAAAAAAAAAAAAAAAAATCAAAAACAATGATTTTAATTGTAAGTTTCTTGAATGAGTATTTATTTTACGAAAAGGTCTTACCTTTCAAACCGTAAACCTAATAAATTGCGCCACCTAGTGCGCGCATTTATTACTACAGTATTATTACAGTTCGTAAACGTTTAAATTCGTGCGACATTGAAATATCAAATTAAATATTGTTGCAAAACCAATGTGGCATGTTTTCGAATTTACAAATTAAAGGCAATGATTCAAAAATATTAAAATATAAAAAATATGAAATTGTATGAAAATGGAAAGACTAGACCACAAACGTGTGCAGTTTATACATGAAATATTTTACTCATCATTCCGCATACAGACAAGATACACTCAGTATTTTCTCCTTCGTTAAGGCAAACGGCATAGACCTATCAAATCAAGCTCTGTCATCTCACTTACTGCTCCAGTGTAAGCTGTAGGATAGTTAGGTGTATTATCTCTGATCTCGCTTAAGTAGCATGAAAAAGAAACATACTCCAAGACCAAACACACTGACCCACACAGATAAGCAAGAAACACCAAAAATATAGTTCAACAGGCTGATTGTTTGGGCCAGTTCTACAGTAGCCACTTAATTAGGACTTAAGTGCATGCATGTGTGTGTGTTCAGTCAAATCTAAAGGGCACTTCACAGATCTGTTCAAGCAGTCAAAAATGCTGCCTAACTGTAAACATGAACATAAACCAAACATTTAATCACAACTTTAAAAAAATGACCTAACTTTTCTACTCAGATCTTGGCTTCACTCGGTCAAAAGACCCTGAAGAGATGAAAATTAATAAAGTTATGAGGAACAAAAATCAACTTAAAACTGAAACCTGAGAAGAGAAACAAAAGAAAAAAAATCCAGCTGCCATAACAATGGCAGTCTAAAGGGGCTTAACCCATATTCTATTTCAATCTAGCCATATGTTAGTAATTAGATTCCATAACAAAACTAATGTGTTACAAAACTCATAAACATCTATCGTACCTTTAAGTTTCACAACAAACTTGAAGGCAATAAAATCCAGTATTAGACCTTTCATTATAAGCAGGGGCTGTCATCTAATTGTTGGTTTTAAATTGTTTCTAAAGCAGAAATAACAGACAGCAACGTTCAAGTGAATCCTCAGTCTAACATGCAGGTAACATTTATATACTCTAGAGCGACGGGTGAAATACAATGAGTGGAGAGTGAATGGAAATCAAGATTTTAGACGTTGTTACATATCACAATACCCTTGGGAATAAAAGGTGAGTCAGCACATGCAGCAGAAAGAGGGAGTTGTGTGTAGCACAAAGGGCTTTCGTTCTCTTCATTCACTGTCCAGAATATGTCTCCAGTTAAATGGTGCATGTATGGGACTCTTACAAAGGAACATGGCTTAACAGAGCCAGCAATGGTTCTCCATCATATGAGTTTGTACACAGTGACAGCATGTGTGAAGACATGACGTGTGTGTGTGTGTGTGTGTGCGTGTGTGTGTGCGTGTGCGTGTGTGTGTGCGTGTTTGTGTTATAAGGGGACATGACTAAACAAGTATGAAACCGACTCCCCATTATGTGTTCTCCTAATGGCTTCAGCCAGGATCATAGAAATGTCGATCACCTGGAAAGGAAAAGAGAAATAAATTAGTCAACATGCTCTGATTAATGTATAGTAATCTACTATACGAAAAACATCAAATCCGATATAATATTCCATAAGTTAAGATCAGATTAATGTTCAAAATTTTGGGGTCAGTAAAATATATATATTTGAAAGAATTTAAATGATTTTATTCAGCAAGCATGCAATAAATTGCTGTCATTTTGAACTTCCTATTCATCAAAAAATCCTGCGGGGAAAAAAATTCAAAAAAAATATCACCATTTCCACTAAAATAGCTGTTTTTAACATTGATAATAAGAAGAGTTTCTTAAGCATCAAATCAGTATATAAAAGTGATCTCTGGAACATCATGTGACACTGAAGACAGAAGTAATGGCTGCTAAAAATTCAGCTTTCCATCACAGTAATAAATTCTATTTTAAAACATATTAAAATTAAAAAAAAAAAAACTGTTATTTTCAGTTCTAATAGCATTTAACTATATACCTGCTTTTACTGTATATTTTGGATAAGATAGTATGTATCCTGGGCGAGCTTTTGAACGGAAGTGTATACGCATCAAAAATGTGTTGTAAAATTGTGAAACCTTAATAGACTTGCATATCATCACTGATTTCCCAGTTCACTTTGATTCAGATTCACAAGCTTGATATTCAGTTCTGATTTTGAAATATATAATGTGCAATTATTACATAATCATGTGATTTTCTATATTACACTAACAACATTTAATTATTTTTATATTATATAAGAGTTCAGTATTTTAAAAACTTTTCCATTTACAGACAGAAACAGACAGAAAAGAATTATTCAGAAATTATTCAGAAATTATGACCCAGCCCTAAACCACAACATAATTTTCTATAAGATAAATGTCTGTGCCTGAATCTTGTTGCAGTGTTTGATTTTGTCCTCCTGTGGAATTGTGTTGGTGACCACAACTGCCTCGAAGTTGGCATTGTTGATCCGAGAAATGGCTGGCCCGGAGAAGATGCCATGAGTCAAGATGGCGTACACTTTAGTGGCTCCCGCAGACACCAATCTGAGAGAAGACAGAGACACACGAGCAATTAAACAAACAAGCAGGAACATGGAGGTATGAGGTCTGACAAATCAGCAGGATAATCATGAATGTGCATTTGTTTGAGCGTGAAAGCGGTCGTGTATCATGCGTGTCCTCACTTGTCAGCTGCGTGACATATCGTCCCACACGTGTCTGCCATGTCATCGACTAAAATCGCCACTCGGTCCTTCACGTCCCCAACCAGCACCATACGATCAACCTCATTGGCCTTCTTCCGCTCCTTATGGATTAAGGCAAAGTCCACATTCAGTCGGTCTGCGATGGATGTCACTCTAATAAAACGAACACAAGATTCTTAAGCAACATTCTGTACAACAGCGGTAAATGACCATGGATGCATTCAGGCTTCTCTGCAAGTGCCGCATACACACACCACAGAGAAGCCACATGTGCAAAAGTTACAGTAAAAACACAAGTAAAAACAGCAGTGTGCATAAGCTCACTTGAGTGTCTTAAATGGTTACAAAAGGGGGCGCTGTAGCCAGTTCACTTCTCAAAAAACAAATCACATGATGTAATCAGCATGATTAAATTAGCAAAGCTTTAAAAGGCTTCAAACAGATTTACAAAAAATGCCCACCGCTATAATATACTGCTAAAGGTTTAGGCCAAGCCATCCACTGTTAGCAGAGTCACACACTCACACATAAACACACAAAAAAACCTGACATTTCCTTACCCTCCACACCTAAAAGAGTAAAACACACTCATGTCCATCGTCTTCAAGAGCCTGAGCAACATTATAAACTACAATGCTCCAGGTTTAACAACCTGAAAGGGTTACGATGCCATAAAAATCAAATGATATGTAGTCCAAAACTCCAAAATATGATAAAATACATTCTTTTAAAAGACTTTTTAAAACATAATGTGAAAAGGATAAACAAAGAGAAATCTGAATGTGAAACAAGAGTGACAGTGAATTAAGGAAAGAAATGAAGGAAGAAGAGAATGGGTCTCATTCACTAATAGTTGTGTGAATTATTCACGTTTATACACAGAAAAACTGTTTCTGTAAAAAATTCCAACTAATTCACGACACGAGCGTGCAGACTTCAATTTGTTCTTAACCTCGTTGTAAGGTCAATGAATTTGGAGTACTTTAAATTGGCCACCGCATGCCTGAGGTTAGCCATTTGTATAAAGCCTTCGACACACTACACGATTTTAGCAATCCTATAAGATCATTACCAATCACACTGTGCAACATGGATCTAATAAACTTGGGTACGACATGTATGCAGACAGTATGATGATGACACCTAGTGACTCGCAGGCTACAATGCAAGTTACTATTAAGAATGGAATAAAACGTCATTAGCATGCACAGTTTAGCAGTTGTACTTATGTTTGCTGAAAAAAAAAAAAGAGGAATCTGTGAAAAAGGAGGTTAAGAGAGTTTGAGGTAAGCAGTTTTATGTTTTAGCGCCATGTTGCATCCGTGGATCAACATGCCATTTCATGTTGCATTTTTATTGGCTGGTCAGTAAACGTGGATCATTGCAGTAAACACACTGTGTGATGCTGAATTTCTGACATTGTCACAAAATGATCGTAGGCTATCTTTGGTTACAAGACCGTGACAATCTCCGCCTTTAAACCTCTCTCACTGTACAACACAGGACCACCGTTTAGGAGCCACGATCACAGAAATCCCTATTTAATTCACAATGCCTATCTTTCATCTGGGACAGCCGAAAATTGTGTGTAGAAGGCTTACAACACAACCAAACCATTTCCAAATAAAGGGTTTCTGCAGAGGTTTCAGTAACTCTCAATAAATATGGAAAAATTAGACCACCTTTTTTTTTAACTGGTGATAAAATCTTTTATACCTAATTATTTAAAGATTTAATATCCATATAAATTTTCATCTTAACATGCTTATAAGTAGGGCTATGCAAATAATCGAATGCGATGATCATGATGATCATGATGCACATCCAGTCAGTAAAACCGGTTCTGTGATTAATAGTAAATTTCCTTCACATGCTTTCAGACGGAGCGGCATTTAAAGCGGTTATCAGATGCCCATTTTGCACAAGTTGATATGATTCTTTAGGGTCTTAATTAAAAGTCTATAACATACTTTGGTTAAAATTTCTCTGTAGTGTAAAAAACACCTTTTTTACCATGTCAAAATCAGCTCTGTTTTCAGCGAGCTGTTTTTTAGTCCATGTTGCTTTAAATGCTAATGAGCTCTGCTGACCTGACCCCACCCCTCCCTTCCATGGGGTGACAAGCAGTACTGTTTACTTTAGCCGTGAAACTAGTTAACGAACACATTATTAGGAAAGGCGATTTGTAAAGATTCATAAAAAATACCCTTATACTCACTTCTTCTGTAGATGAAGCTGGATCGCCAAAGATTCACGCTAACATAGACGCATTTAGGTAGATTGGGGTTTGGCGCATTCACTTCAAAGCGAAAGTAACGTTAATCCTCTGTGTCTTCAGCGGCTCAGATGTCAGGAATAAATGACGACTGCTATATTCATTATTACATCCAACAACAAAACGCCTCAATCACTTAATCTGAGACATCTTGTCTTTCCCTGCACCGGAGTCGACACAATGGCGGGCGGACAGCTCTCAGCTCACTCAGTTCACTCAGGGCGGGTCTAAGGTAAGACGGCCTTGTCAATCATCTATCGTGGGAGCGGCCTGTGCAGGAATCTCAGAACAGCCTGATTTGAGAGAGGATTTTAAAATAGGGATTTAAAAAAAACTACTGGGTGGATTTTTATAATTATAGTATGGATGTGTACATGCACTTCCAACACACATTTATATTCAAACAACTTGAAAAGTGAATTTTGAATCCGATGACCCCTTTAATACACAGAGCCGTAGTGCACTGACAAACTGTCAGTGAACCACGGCCCTGTGTAGTGAATGCCATCCATCTGAAAGCATGTGAAGGAGATTTACTACTAATCACAGAACTGGCTTTAGTGACTAGCTGCACATGATCATCGCATTCGATTATTTGCACAGCCCTACTTATAAGACCCCAAAGAGTATATGATTTTTGTGTTTGTGGGGTATCAAGTGTTCCCATATTTTTTTCATAAATTTAAATTTACGAAAAAAAGAAAAGAAAAAAAAGTTACATAAAAGAGCCATTGATGAATTATGATTTGGCCATAAAAACCTTTGCACACAGGTTTCACACACATTTGTGTGTGTATGGTTAGTGAACGAGACCCAATGTTTTTGAGAGACAGAAAGAAAACACACCTCTTGGCTCCACCAGCATCAGGAGAAACAATGGTGCAGTTCTTCCATTCATTGATGTTTTCTTTTATCCATTTGAGGACTGCCGGCTCAGCGTACAAGTTATCAACTGGGATGTCAAAGAACCCCTAACAACACACACACACAAAAAATCCACTCAAATTCAAACCATAAAAAAAAAAAAAAAAACTTTCAATGTCTAAGTCTCAACTATAAAATGCAGAAGAAATTTAAGGCGCACCCAGTTCTACTCAGGCCTGACTGTAGGGTTATGTCTGTGATCTCTGTTCATGAGAGATAAGGGTTTGTTTTGAGCTCGTTTGGAGGAAAGGCGTTGCACTGTTTGTACCTGAATTTGAGATGCATGAAGGTCCATAGTGATGATGTGGTCTGCTCCGGCTACAGACAGCATGTTGGCGACCAGCTTGGCTGAGATTGGTGCCCGACTCTACAGACAAAATTCTCACTCATAAACATACACTTATAAATAAGCAACATCACAACCACTAACTAGATACACATTTACAGTACGATAGAGAAGGGCTAAGCAGGCCTAATTAGCCATGCCTTGTAAGTTGCCAAAGGGCCAGAAAACACAAGCCGACACCACAGAAGAAAGACTTACAGAAAGTAGCCCACATGGATCCACCAACAGTGATGCGGTTAATTTATGATTAACTGTGTGTACGTGTTAAGAAGCAAGCTGTTCCCCTCACCCCCACCTTGTCCTTCTTGTCCTGCCGAGCGTAGGGGAAACAAGGAATAACCGCCGTGACTCTGGAGGCTGATGCAATCTTACAGGCATTGATCATGATCAGCAGCTCCATAAGATTGTCGTTTATTTCCCCACAGCCACTCTGGACAATATAGACATCTTCTCCACGGACACTCTCTCCTATCTCTACACTGCAAAAACACACAAACAAGGCTGAGTCTCAGTCACTAAAGATAGTGCACTATAAATCTATACTTGTCTGCCTGACTAGAGGGGTGTATCTGATTTGAGTTGATTTTTATATGGTCACCACTGGAGTTCAGACCATTATCCATTAAAAAGCAAACTGAAACTATTGCGTCAAAAACTTGACTGCATTTATCGCATGTCAGCTGCAGATAAAGAGTGTGAGACACATTTTATCTTTTAGTGTCACAAGGCTTCCACTGATCTTGAGCTAAATGTCAATTATATAAACACAGACACCAGAGCCAACATTATATTTTAATCTCACGATATGAAAGTGGTCGTGTACCTGCATATTCCTTATTATTAGCTATAGAAGTGAAACTAATTCTTTTAAAAATAATTATGTATAATAAAAAAAAGCATCGCATTTCATGAGAGTACAATTTAATAGCGTTATAACTCCTCACGTGGCAGAGGAGGCCAGACAGGACGTTTAAAATTAGCATTAGCTGCCCCGGAGTCACATGCTTAATGCAGGTGTATGCTGGGAAATTGAGTCTGATGCCAGTACGAGGCGCATTGCGCCAGATGACACCTTCCAATACATAAAACTACAAACTAAAAAAAAAAACATATGGTTGCCATGTGTTTACCATTCCGTTTACCCTAGCCAAAACATTTCGGGAAATCATGGTTTCAGTTGCAAATCTGACTGTAAATAACTCACCAGGTTTCCTGATTGCTGAATTTTTTGGTGACCACTTTCCCCAGTTCGAGTCCCAGTCGGTCCGCGATCTTCTGCGACAGATCCGGATGCGAACTGCCTGAAAATATCTTAATGTTTGGCATTCTGGGCTGATCCGTGGTGCCTATAGTGTCGGGATGGTGTACAGTGTTTTTAAAAAAAAACACTGTAAGCTAAATGACCTCTTCTAAATCAGTGTTAACCTCAATAAAGTAGGTAAAGAGGGCCTGGTGCCGGTTGTTTCTTCTGAATCGGATCCGTCCGTGCAGGCAGCAAAGCCACTAGTATGTGCCATCGTAGCCCCGCCCACTTCAGTTAAACACGCCCATAAACTGTGGCGCGCGTCAATTTCGGCGCTATGATTGGACATATTTCTGGGGGCTAGATGACTGGCAGCCATACTAAACAGACATACGCACGCAACACACTTTATTATGTTCCAGTTTACAGTTTCAATAAAGCGCTCCAGCGTTTCGCTTGCGTTCGTGCACACTCGGTCAAAAAAGACACTGCTTAATTTAGTTTTAGATAGGGCTTTTTTTTACCTTACCACTAAGCAGTCTCACAGCCAACTAGATTTCCTCGATAACGTTTTAAAATCACTTTTATTAAGAACAATCTAACAACTCGTTTGATAGTTAGAAACCAGTTAAAACATAGAAATCTTTTTATGTCTAAATGTCAACAGGCTTTTATCAAAACTGTCTTGTGTATCATATGAAGAGTTCATTTGCAAAAACAGATAACTCCGTTTTTAACAATTCTCATAAATCATGTTTTTTCATTGTGCATTCCAATTAATCTCAATCAAACTGCAGTTGGGTTATTTTGACTATGTTAAAAAATAACTAAAAAAACAGCTAACACAATAAAAACATGATAACATCATAAAAAACATGATTTTTGAACATTTAAAAAAACGGAGTTATCTGGTTTTGCAAATAAACTCTTCATATATAGTCAACATTTGAAGTGGATCAAAAAAGTTAATCAAAGTTGTCCTAAGACAAGAACACATTTTACTTTTAGCTTTTAGGACAACTTTGATGAAAGGTTTTGATCCACTTCAAATGTTGACTATTGTATAGCCAATATAGACTATATACAGTTTAAATATTAACAAACATTTGCAATGACCCTAAGCTTCATAAAACATGTAAATTATGTCTCCAGTGCAGCTGGTTTATCTAGTTTTTAAATGACTTCCTATAGGGTGGGGGAAAAACCCTCTGGTTGCTATAGTAAATAATGCACTCTAGTGGTAAAAGAGGTGTCTTCTGTGTTCCTAGGACTGCTTTCTGTTGTATAGTTGGAAAAAAACTGCCATCAAAACTGATTTACAGTGAGATAGGCAAGTTATTTTTGGGGTTTGGTAGCAAACAGCTACATAGAGAAACAATGTAGGAAATCAGAGAATCGATGACACCTGATCAAATTAGATTTGTTCACGTTTCCACAAACAAAAATGAATCAGTACTGAAACGAGTGATCAAAAGCTCTTTTAATTAATATTTATTCCATAAACATGATTACAAAACTCAGCAAGTTACCAATATTACATTTGTCACCATACAGGCTTGATCACAAATATTTCAACTTTTGTGACAGATACAACAAAAACAAAATACTAGAATAATTTACATGAAAATCTATAAAACAGCAATGAGATCACAAATTAGTGTTATTGTTCCACTGTCTGTTTTCATGGTTTCTTTTTTACCTTTAAATTAATATATATTTTAACTAGAGCACAACACTCTTACAACAAGATTGGTCCAATTACAAAAACTCTCAACAAAGAGTCACAGCTTGCTCTCCTTCTCTCTCCTTTACAATAGTTTTTTATTTATTTTTTATAGTATTTTCAATTTTTGGTTTTAAAACAAACAAACAAAAAACAAATAAGAGAGAGAGAAAGAAAAAGAAAAAGAAAGAAAGAAAACATCATGGCAATTAGCAACCTTTTCACTTGCTGAAAAGGGAAAAGAACAAAGCCACAGTAAGAACGACCTCACATCACTTTCTAAGAAAAATATACACTTAGAAAATATGTTACAAATTGGCACAATGAAAAATATACAGGTCATTATTTTTTTTTTCCTACATCAAGAGTTCATTGAGAATCCACCTGGAGAAGACAGACCAGGCAGTAGAAAGAGTTTCTTTTTTTCCTTGATGATGAAAAAAGGCAAAAGTAGTTACAAGTAATGTAGTGTCAAATAAATCATGAAAAAAATACTTCCAACTTGACAATATAATACATTCATAAATAGGGCACAATTAAGTTTTTGATATGCCTGTTTTAACTTTACATGATGCACTTATAGGGGAATAACACTGTTTAAGAACTTTTCAAAAATATGAACGCTTCGGTCAGTGCAGGGGATGTGTGCTATACAGTTTTCACTGGTGTAAAACTTTGCTCTCAAAGTATGAAGAAGAGCACCCTGCACTGGCATCACAGATGTCCTGCAGGTTTAGCAACTGTAGTGCTATGTAAAAACAGTACAGCAGGGGGCAGGCAGCTGCTGAGAGCAGCTGGAGTTTATAAGGAGAGATGGGCAGCTGAGGGAATGAGATGTGAATGCAGTTGGGTTCCCTGAGCCAACGGACCTGAACCAACTGTGTTACATCTCCATTCACTCAGCACTGAAAGAAATCGTTTGGACAACCAACTTATAGTCTAATATTTCCTGGTCTTTTGCTTGGTGAGGTTGATTTGGCTCGGAAGGCCCTAAAATCAAGAAGTTTTCAGAGCTCACTTCTGAATTGCACCACCAGCTGTGGAATGTCACTCATCATCGGCACCTGTTTTCTTCAACATTTCAACACTCCATTAATTTCACCTTAATTCTTTCACAGCAACGTGTACAGCATTTGCACAAATACCCACTAAACTTTGAAAAAGGAGGAACGGTTCTCAAAGTACAGTTTAACGTAGTGTTGATCAACTCAAAAGTGTTTCACACTCTGTGAACGTAAGGGCAAAAAATAAAAGAGAAAATCTTTCTTTTCAAATAGGTATTCACAAAAGAGGGTGTCCAGGGAGTTACAGAAAAAAAGATCCTGAAGCAATGTAGTAAACAGCACATGGGGGTAACCAAGTTGGCATCTTTCCCTCTTTTTATAACACAACAAATAACATTCCAACAGCAATAGAAAAACAATGGTTTTGAGATCAGGTAAGAAAAAACAGGCGAGTCAGAGAAAGTAATACAGGGGATCAGCATTCACAGCACATATCCATTTCATGTTTTAAATGCATGCACATCACTAGCGACAAATTAGAAAAACTTTCAAAAAATATTTGGTCCCGTTCTTAACTGGTTTGGAGGTTTGAGGTACAGAGAAATAAATTTACCGAACTAGAAACTCGGGGACGTAAACGAGTTAGAATGCATTATATGTCTTGTTATAAGAAGGAATGATCATTTTCTTACCTTGTTACACACAAACAGTGATCCTTTACTATCCAGAAATACATCAGAATAAAAGGCAACCAATGTTTTTCTCTGCCATTATAGCGCTTCAGCTTCCTCCCACCAATTCTTGTCATGCATCTCTCACTTCATGCCTCTAGTCTTGAACTAGCCAGGAGTGTAAAACAGAAAATAAACCAACAACATTTTTCTTCTGATTGTTGAGATGACTCCTCGCCGCTAGCTGTTTGTACAGATGTGATGCAACAGGAGTTAATCTCAGATTAGCAACTCCCACACCCCCCCATCCCAAGCACACACACGCTCCTCAATCACTGCCACATTATAAAACAGCAAATATTTATGTAGATAAAAATGTCTGTACATTTAATTGTTCATAGTTTGGCACATTAATTTAAACATGTTTGATATAATCTTGTTTTGTAAATAGTGCATATGTTTGTGTACAACAGCATTTTGATACTGGCAGGAGGAGATTCACTGGAGAACAGATGAATGAACCCCCTTTTCACAACTTATAAACAAACAACAATAATGAAAAAATCTCTTGTGAAATTTCAGAACCTCAGAAAACAAGAGCGTCTCGGTCAAGATGCTTTCTTTTAGCTTGTCAAAGCCCAGTGTTCTGAGGGGTTGGCACAGAAATGAGGGGAAACGATTCTTAGCACAGAATACTACACATGACCTTTGACCCCTGAACAGAAGGCAACCATTTGCTGAGAGACAGAGCAGGGCGCTGGGCTCGGTCTAAACCACGGTTCTGTGACACCGATTTAACACATACAGTGTTATAGCTGCAACGGAAAACAAAAAGACAAAAAAATTGGTATTTAGATATATACACCACACTAAAAGAGAATCCAAAGACTTTCAAGGCATTTTTCTTCTTGGAAAACAAACCAAACGCAAATAGAAACAACTGAAAATTTGTCAGATAAAAATGCAACAAAGCAGCAATGGTGAGTAGGGTGCAGCCATGACAGTGAGACTTCAGTCAGTCTAGTAGGTAGTTTAGCAGGGCTGACATGCAGGATGTGCCTGCCTTCCAGTAGGCCAGGCAAAGGATTGTGGGTAAAGTCGGTGCCATGCAGCTCTGAAATGTGGAAAGGATTTTAGGAGGATTTGGCAGGGTGCGAGGGAAGGGAACGGAGAAAGAGAAGGGGCACATTGCAGAGAGAAAATATTACCTCCGTTTCTCGACCAAAGCGGTCAATGCTACTCCTTTTATGTCCCTTTTACCCGCTAAGAGTTCCTCGCGGGCGAACTTTGCGCTGCTTTTGTGACGATACATTTTATGGCTGGGCTGATTGTGGGTAGACAGTCAATCAGAATGAGAAAAGAAGCAGAAGACTGGCTGGCGGCTTTACCACTGCCCAGCCCTTCCCTCGTGACACCACCTGAGGCACCACCCCGCTTTTAAGGTCAGCAGCTACAGAATCTTCAGCGTCTGGCTCTGGAGGGCATGCTGACCGGGTGAACAAAGGCCCCCAAGAGGCTCCACAGAGGCCCTGCTGACGCTGTACCTCAGCCATGCCAGACACTATATTGGACAGGATGTTCGACGGTTCCTGGAATTCTCGTTGGTCGTCGTTTGACAGTCCCCCGGTAATAGGCCACTCCCCCTGAGCTCCAATTAAGCCAAGCGATGGGGTAGGGGAAGAAGCGCCACTTCCTGACCTGCCGCCACTTTTGGCTGCTTTTCCCTCAAGCAAGGCTTTGATCTTCCGCACAGAACGAGATCCCTGACGTGGGAGCTTTACTTTCTCTCCTTTTGCCGTTTTAGCAGTTTTGGTCTTTTTGGTGCCTTGTCCGTTTTTCCCACCCTTTTTCGTTGAGCCTTTGTGATCCCTTAGCCCTACTTCTTCCTCCTTTGTGTTGAAAGAGTGTATCTGAAGGAGGTGGGGGTTTCCGTCTTGATTAAGCTGCGGGACAACTCCACAGTTCCACTTTATGTTTGCTTCTGCTGCTTCAGAAAATTCTCCAACTTTACCACAGTTCCCCAGCAGTTGAGGGGAAGAGTTAGGTGTGTCTGGTGGCGACATCTCAGAGAGCGATGAATGGCGGAACTTGTCAGGGGTAAAGTTGGAGATATCCAAGAGGTCAGTTGACTCTCGAAGTGGAGCGACCTCCTCTAGACTTTGCTGCAGGACGAGCCGTGGGCTGCAATGCGGCAAGAAACCATCGTTGATCTCACCGATCTCCTCTTCCCTCTCCCTTTCTCCCTCTCTCAGGCTGAGTGAGCTGTAGTTGCTAGAAGTGGCAGAAAGTGACCCCAGGGAGTTAAAGCTTACCAGTCGCCCTACACCACTATCACTCCGAGAGCCAGTCGGACTCAAGCAATAATCGGCATCAGGTTGGGACTCTTCATATGAGACCCTGCACCCCGATAAAGACACTTGCCCAAAGCCTGTGACATTTGTGCTATCCCCTGCTAACACAGGCAACGGTGTGGGAAAGCCCGATGGCATCATTGGCGACTGGGTTGGGATGTCTGGGGAGAAGGGCAGCTGATCAGCAGATGGTTGGGATGGCCATGAAATGGGCTGGTTTGGTTCAGTAAGGTTTGGCTCAGTATAATGTGTGTGGTGGGGCCCATGGTTCATAGGCGGAGGAGAGTGAGGGAGCTCTGATTCAGAGGGAGGAGAGAGAACACAGCTCTGGACTGGCTGACGTGTGGGATTCTGTAGCCCTGGATGGAAATAGTTGATGTTAGCAGTGCTTGATGACTCAGAGGTTTCAAGAAGAGTTTGCAGGTATCCCCCGGGGAGGAGTTCAGCATTTCCATCAGCCCCTGGAGCAGCTGGGGTCAAAGTGCATTTTTCAGGGTCATTACTGGAGGTCTTATTTGTGGCATTACCTTCCAAAGAGTTACTAAGGTTTTCTGGTAAACACGGGCTGCACTGCTCAATCTCAGAGGCTTCTGGGACTTCCTGTGTCTCAGCCTCTTTTAACTTTTTCAGCTGAAGTCTTGCTTCACTTTTGAACTTCTTTATCTTCCCTGTTTTACCTGCCTTTCTTCTTTCCTCTCTCTCCTGTGTTCTGCTTTTAGCCCTGGCAGTGTGCGTAACGGAGGTAATGGCCTCTTTTGGTTCTTCTGTGCTTTTCAGGGATTCGGTCCCCTCTAGTTGATTGTGGACGGGGACCACTATAGTTTGGCTGGGGAGGGATTTCTGTACTGTATGGATCTGCTGGATCCTGAGTCTGGCCATCCTGTGCTTGCGTTTGGGTGTAGTGCTTGGTCTCTTGCAGCCATTGAGACGTTTGTTTGTTTCTGCAGCTGTTAATCTATTCTGCTCTTGCTGCTCTTTTTCTCTTTCCTGCCAGTATGCTTTTAATGGTGCAAGTCTCTCATAGTGAAGGAGAGCGTTTGGACTCAGACAGACCACAGCAGGCGACGAGTTGACTCGCCCCAGACGCACTCTCATGTGTCTCTGGCCTTTAAAACGATTAATGATTATGTATTTTATAATGACAGGTGGGTCCTTCCTACTGGACCGCCGCCTTTTCTTTGGGCACCAGTCATCATCACGCTCTTTCTTGAACACAGCAGGCGGTTTGTCTCGTTTTTCTGCATTTTTCTCACTTTCTATTGAGTCCACATCATACAAGTAGTCTTCTCGGTAGGCCACCTTCCTCTTGGCTCGGAGGCGGTAGCTTAGCTGGCTGGAGGAGCTAGAGTTTTCTCTGGACAAGCGGCCATGGCGGAGGGAGAGCCCATGGTCTGGGGAGCCTGTGCAAGAGCTGTCATCACTGAATTCGCCGGAATCTTCCGGAGAGTTACTGAGGTCAAAAAGAAAGTTACTGTCTGGGCTAATATTGGGGGTCACGTGGTCATCAGCCTTAATCTCAACGGATTGGTCTGGTTTCTCTTTTGGCCCCTCTTTTCTACTGCAAGGTAAGCTAGGAAAGAAACCTAGCTGAGACTCATCCTGCAGGGCAGACTCACTCCTCTCCTGCACTCCATCCTGATAGGACTCATAGCGTATCTTGAGCGAGCAGACGTCAGTACCGAGTGCAGTCTCCTCCTCCTGAAACATGTAATTCTCCACATCTTCCTCACAGAACAGATTGACTGCAAGTTCACTGCGGGAGCATAAGTCCAACAGCTCCATACGACTCTCGCTGATGAGAGTCTCTAGACAGCTCCAGTCCTGAGCCTCCTCTCCAAGACCTTCGTATATGCTCCTGGATGTGGGATCCTCATCTGATTCGCTCTCCTGGATCGACCTCCCTTCTTCAGCCCCCTCATTGGTTACAGCGGGATGGGCGGGGCCGCTGAGCAGCTGGTCAGATAGAACCTGGTCACCATAGCGACCTGCGCTGGGGGCGGGGCCGAGGCATTGCAAATTGATGCTGGCAAAGCCGAGTACAGACTCACAGGATTCCGGTTCTGTCGGATTTTTGGGGATCAGACAGCTAAGGCAGTCTCCGCCCCTGGAGTCCATGTTAGAGTGGGACGACCTGTCACAGGTCTGCGGCACAGACCAGGGCGTCACAGGTTTGGAACATGGCACAGAAGAGAGAGATGAAAGGGAGGAAAGAGAGGAGAATGAAGAGAGAGAGGACAGAGAGGTGGTGTTGGAGACAGACCCATCATGCAGGTCAGCTGGGCTAAGAGGACCTTCAGAGGCCTGACTCTGGCCACAGAGGGAGGGCAGGGACAGCGCCACAGGAGCGATGCCATCACAGCGCCTTAGATCATGTGACACATCTGCCAACGGGTCATGTGATTCTAAATAAAAAATAAAAAATAGATTAAAAAAAAAGAGGCAGAGACAAAGATCCTTAAAGTAAAATGCATATTTTTGGGGAGTTTTACTTATTATAATGAAATTAATGAGATTTTCAAACAATGTGCAGATAATAATAGTTAAAATATAATATTTCATATTTTCATAAAATGCTGCATTTTATATGTGCATGGGAACGCCTACCATTTTCAGTAGCATCTCTTGGGCAGGGGCTGCGATCTGCCCCTGAGAATCGGGACTCCTGTAGGACATCCATCAATCTGAACTGAATCTCTCTCTCACTAACATAATTACCACTGTCCAGCCTGTAGAAACACACACCAAGACACAGTAAAGGAGGAAGCCATGAAATCTTTAGAAATCTGTCAGCACTGAAGACTATTTTAAAACCTTGCAAAAATCTGACAGAAACATTGATAAACCAATAGTACTGTTAAGGTGTTACGTTTATATTTATTCTTTTAGCAGATGCTTTATCCAAAATGACTAACAAAAAAGAAATATCTGAAGCATAGGGGTCAAAATTATTTGCACTACACAGTGGCAAGTTTAAGACTCGTACACAACCTACAGCAGAAGTGGAATTAGAAAAGAGGAGAAAGAGATAAGAGGGTTTTAAAAAGTTTCAGAAAATAGACATTTAATAGAAAGAGAACCTAGAATATTTTCATAAACTTCTTTTGTGTTCCATAGAAGAATGTTAGTCATATAGGCATACAGAAGTTTTAGAAGATTTTGACATGTTGGTGAGATGAATTTTCATTTCTGGGTGAACTATTCTTTTAAAAGATTATCAGCAGCTAAATGATGAAGAATGACTGTTAAAAATTTAGTGGGACTTGAAAATGAACAGAACAGAATAAACAGAAAATCATCAGTATTTTTAGTTTAGATTCCCAAAATTCAAAGAGAATTTATTTATTCATCATGCTAAATCAGAATTCTCTCTCTAGGACTTCCTCGATTTGTGTCCCGTTTTCACTTTCTGTCTCTCTCTTACTCTCCAGTATTACAGTGAGTTGTATTGTTTTACATCATTCTGTCCTCTGATTGCCCTTCACTGTGAAGTACAACTCTTGAGGATGTGAAAGAAATAAAAGAGCTTTATAACAGCAGAGAAGAGAAAAGAAAGTGCACTCTCTCTTGCCTCAGGCT
>JAFVLL020035418.1:145070-230123 GCA_021397915.2 Tor tambroides
GAGAGAAAATATTACCTCCGTTTCTCGACCAAAGCGGTCAATGCTACTCCTTTTATGTCCCTTTTACCCGCTAAGAGTTCCTCGCGGGCGAACTTTGCGCTGCTTTTGTGACGATACATTTTTTTGTGGGCTGGACGGTGTGGAAGTGGGAGACAGTCCAATCCGAGGGTAGGAAAGAAGCCTGGTGGGAGAAGTTTAGGCAGTGCTTTACCACCACGCCCAGCCCCTTTCTTCCCTCGACCTCCACCTGAGGCACCACCCCGCTTTTTAAGGTCAGCAGCGCTACCCAGAATCTTCAGCGTCTGGCTCTGGAGGGCATGCTGACCGGGTGAAAGACAAGGCCCCCAAAGAGGCTCCACAGAGGCCCTCATGAAACGCTGTACCTCAGCCATGCCAGACACTATATTGGACAGGATGTTTGATGGTTCCTGGAATTCTCGTTGGTCATCGTTTGACAGTCCCCCAGTAATAGGCCACTCCCCCTGAGCTCCAATTAAGCCAAGCGATGGGGTAGGGGAAGAAGCGCCACTTCCTGACCCTCCACCATTTTTGGCTGCTTTTCCCTCTAGCAAGGCTTTGATTTTCCGCACAGAACGGGAACCCTGACGTGGGAGCTTTACTTTCTCTCCTTTCGCCGTTTTAGAAGTTTTGCTCTTTTTGGTGCCTTGTCCATTTTTCCCACCCTTTTTTGTTGAGCCTTTGTGATCCCTTAGCCCTACTTCATCCTCCTCCGTGTTGAAAGAGCGTATCTGTAGGTGGTGTGGGTTTCCGTCTTGATTAAGCTGCGGGACAACTCCACAGTTCCATTGTACATTTGCTTCTGCTGCTTCCGAGAATTCTCCAACTTTACCACAGTTCCCCAGCAGTTGAGGGGAAGAGTTAGGTGTGTCTGGTGGCGACATCTCAGAGAGCGATGAATGGCGGAACTTGTCAGGGGTAAAGTTGGAGATATCCAAGAGGTCAGTTGACTCTCGAAGTGGAACAACCTCCTCTAGACTTTGCTGCAAGACGAGCCGTGGGCTGCAATGCGGCAAGAAGCCATCGTTGATCTCACCAATCTCCTCTTCCCTCTCCCTTTCTCCCTCTCTCAGGCTGAGTGAGCTGTAGTTGCTAGAGGTGGCAGAAAGTGACCCCAGGGAGTTAAAGCTAACCAACCGCCCTACACCACTGTCACTCCGAGAGCCAGTCGGACTCAAGCCATAATCAGCATCAGGTTGGGACTCTTCATATGAGACCCTGCACCCTGATAGAGACACTTGCCCAAAGCCTGTGACATTTGTGCTATCCCCTGGTAACACAGGCAACGGTGTGGGAAAGCCCGATGGCATCACTGGCGACTGGGTTGGGATGTCTGGGGAAAAGGGTAGCTGTTCAGCAGATGGTTGGGATGGCCATGAAATGGGCTGGTTTGGTTCAGTGAGGTTTGGCTCAGTATAACGCGTGTGGTGAGGCCCATGGTTCATAGGTGGCGGAGAGTGAGGCAGCTCTGATTCAGAGGGAGGAGAGAGAACACAGCTCTGGACTGGCTGAAGTGTGGTATTCTGTAGCCCTGGATGGAAATAGTTGATGTTAGCAGTGCTTGATGACTCAGAGGCTTCGAGAAGAGTTTGAAGGTATCCCCCAGGGAGGAGTTCAGCATTTCCATCAGTCCCTGTAGCAGCTGGGGTCAAAGTGCATTTTTCAGGGTCATTACTGGAGGTTTCATTTGTGGCGATACCTTGCAAAGAGTTACTAAGGTTTTCTGGTAAACATGAGCTGCACTGCTCAATCTCAGAGGCTTCTGGGACTTCCTGTGTCTCAGCCTCTTTTAACTTTTTCAACCGAAGTCTTGCTTCACTTTTGAACTTCTTTATCTTTCCTGTTTTACCGGCCTTTCTTCTTTCCTCTCTCTCCTGTGTTCTGCTTTTAGCCCTGGCAGTATGTGTAATGGAGGTAATGTCCTCTTTTGGTTCCTCTGTGCTTTTCAAGGATTCGGTCCCCTCTGGTTGATTGTGGATGGGGACCACTATAGTTTGGCTGGGGAGGGAATTCTGTACGGTATGGATCTGCTGGATCCTGAGTCTGGCCATCCTGTGCTTGCGTTTGGGTGTAGTGCTTGGTCTTTTGCAGCCATTGAGACGTTTGGTTGTTTCTGCAGCTGTTAATCTATTCTGCTCCTGCCGCTCCTTTTCTCTTTCCTGCCAGTATGCTTTTAATGGTGCAAGTCTCTCATAGTGAAGCAGAGCGTTTGGACTCAGACAGACCACAGCAGGTGATGGGTCGACTCGTCCCAGACGCACTCTCATGTGCCTCTGGCCTTTAAAACGATTAATGATTATGTATTTTATAATGACAGGTGGGTCCTTCCTACTGGACCGCCGCCTCTTCTTTGGGCACCAGTCGTCATCACGCTCTTTCTTGAACCCAACAGGTGGTTTTTCTCGTTTTTCTGCATTTTTCTCACTTTCTATTGAGTCCACATCGTACAAGTAGTCTTCTCGGTAGGCCACCTTCCTCTTGGCTCGGAGGCGGTAGCTTAGCTGGCTGGAGGAGCTAGAGTTTTCTCTGGACAAGCGGCCATGGCGGAGGGAGAGCCCATGGTCTGGGGAGCCTGTGCAAGAGCTGTCATCACTGAATTCGCCAGAATCTTCCGGAGAGTTACTGAGGTCAAAAAGACTGTCTGGGCTAATATTGGGAGTCACGTGGTCATCAGCCTTAATCTCAGCGGATTGGTCTGGTTTCTCTTTTGGCCCCTCTTTTCTACTGCAAGGTAAGCTAGGAAAGAAACCTAGCTGAGACTCATCCTGTAGGGCAGTCTCACTCCTCTCCTGCACTCCATCCTGATAGGACTCATAGCGTATCTTGAGCGAGCAGACATCAGTTCCGAGTGCAGTCTCCTCCTCCTGAAACATATAATTCTCCACATCTTCCTCACAGAACAGATTGACTGCAAGTTCACTGCGGGAGCATAAGTCCAAAAGCTCCATACGACTCTCACTGATGAGAGTCTCTAGACAGCTCCAGTCCTGCGCCTCCTCTCCAAGGCCTTCGTATATGCTCCTGGATGCAGGATCCTCATCTGATTCGCTCTCCTGCATCGACCTTCCTTCTTTAGCCCCCTCATTGGTTACAGCTGGATGGGCAGGGGCGCTGAGCAGCTGGTCAGATAGAACCTGGTCACCATAGCGACCTGCGCTGGGGGCGGGGCCAAGGCATTGCAAATTGATGCTGGCAAAGCTGAGTACGGACTCACAGGATTCCGGTTCTGTCGGATTTTTGGGGATCAGACAGCTAAGGCAGTCTTCGCCCCTGGAGTCCATGTTAGAGAGGGACGACCTGTCACAGGTCTGCGGCACAGACCAGGGCGTCACAGGTTTGGAACAGGGCACAGAAGAGAGAGATGAAAGGGAGGAAAGAGAGGAGAATGAAGAGAGAGAGGACAGAGAGGTGGTGTTGGAGACAGACCCATCATGCAGTCAGCTGAAGCTAAGAGAGGACCTTCAGAGGGTCTGACTCTGGCCACAGAGGGAGGGCAGGGACAGCGCCGCAGGAGCAATGTCATCACAGCGCCTTAGATCATGTGACACATCTGCCAATGGGTCATGTGATTCTAAAAAAAAAAAAAAAAAAAAAAAGAGGCAGAGACAAAGATCCTTAAAGTAAAATGCATATTTTTCCTGATGAACATCTGTAAATATATTTATATATAAAGAGAAGTTTTACATATTACACTGAAATCAATTAGATTTTTAAACAATGTGCAGATAACAGTAGTTAAAATATAATATTTCAGTTTCATAAAATGCTGCATTTTATACGTGCATGGGAACGCCTACCATTTTCACTAGCATCTCTTGGGCAGGGGCTGCGATCTGCCCCTGAGAATCGGGACTCCTGTAGAACATCCATCAGTCTGAACTGAATCTCTCTATCACTAACATAATTACAACTGTCCAGCCTGTAGAAACACACAGAGAGACACAGTAAAGGCAGAAGCCATGAAATCTTTAGAAATTTGTCAGCACTGAAGACCATTTAAAATCCTTGCAAAAATCTGACAGACAAACTGATAAACCAATAGTATTTTTAAGGTGTTAACTTTATTTTTATAAATGACTTACAAAAAAAGAAATCTCTCAAGCAGTTTCTCATTGTAGCCAAAATTATTTGCAGTACACAGTGGCCAGTTTAAGACTAGTACACAACCTACAGCAGATGTGGAATCAGAAAAGATGAGAAAGAGATAGGAGGGTTTAAAAAAAATTTCACAGTCATTTAAAAGAGTCATTTAATAGAAAGAGAACCTAGGACATTTTCATAAATGTCTTTTGTGTTCCATAGAAGAATATAAGTCATACAGGCATACAGAAGTTTTAGAAGGTTTCAACATGCTGGTGAGATGAATTTAAATTTCTAGGTGAACTATTATTTTAAAAGATCAGCAGCTAAAATCATTAAGAATTACTGTTGAGAATTTAGTGTTACTTGGCCAGAAAAAACAACTGAAAAGAAAAACATCAGTATTTTTAGTTTAAATTTCCACAATTTAAAGAGAATTTATTTATTCATCATGCTACCTGCGAGTTACAAATCAGAATTCTCTCTCTAGGACTTCCTCGATTTGTGTCCCGTTTTCACTTTCTTTCTCTCTTACTCTCCAGTATTACAGTGAGTTGTATTGTTTTACATCATTCTGTCCTCTGATTGCCCTTCACTGTGAAGTACAACTCTTGAGGATGTGAAAGAAATAAAAGAGCTTTATAACAGCAGAGAAGAGAAAAGAAAGTGCACTCTCTCTTGCCTCAGGCTATGTGTGCATGTGTAAGAATAGTGTGCATATATGTAAGTAAAAAGGCATGCAGTTTTTTATTTTAAAAATAAATAAATAAACATGATAACACTGCATATGCTGTGGGGAGAAATGCTGATCTCTAGTACACTGTTTGAAGTGTTCCCACGATGTGAATTTACAGAACTGGCCTATTGAAGATTTATGAATTACATGAGTATTGGAACTGTTGAGTGGGCATTATGTGTATATCAGTGCCCATGGTTTTCTGCTCCAGTTTAATTATTATTTTTCTATATAGACTTCAAATATAGATGTTATTTAAACAATTTACAATAAATCAAAATTTCAATATCGCTTGCTTGGAATTCCATATGAAAATGCAGCAGACAGGTACAGAATTTCATTCAAATATCATGTTTATGAGTTATTTTCAGTGATCAACAAACATAACAGCTAATTCGATGTATTAATCAAATGTCATTAAAAACTTTCATCTTTCAGGTGATGATACCTTTATTTTCCCATAAAAATAGCAGTATATACAACTGACTACTTTCAAATCCATTATGTTTATGTGTATGTTGCTGTAAACAAATTTGTCTTACTTAAAAACATACACAGCACAATGCACAATAAATATCTGCATTCACTGGATAATTTCAGAATATCATCTGTGTCCACAGGCTTGATCGCAGAAAAAAATCCAAGCAAGAAAAAATTCCATATCACCCATTTTCAACAACACACAACATTCTCCAGCATGCACCGTTTCCAGATCTGGAAATGGCTATAATAATAATAATCTAAGATTTGCTCCTTCCAAACCAGTAACAGTATGAGAAAAAGCCTAGGGCTGTTCTGAGAACATCATGGCTGGGCTCATTCTTGCCAGCTTTGCAGACAGAGAGATAGAGAACAGGGCAGTGGCACTGTCTGCAAACTGCTTTTATTAAAAACGAAATTAATATTTATTCAGCTTCAACATCCACCCAAGAGACAGACAATGGAATTACAGAAGAGAGAGAGAGAGAGACAGAGAGAGAAGTGAAGAGCTAGAGAGAAAGACGCATAAAAAGAGAGAGAGAGAAGGAGAAGCCGAATCCATGTCGGTGTGAGTTTGTTTGATCTTTTTCAGAGATCAATAAATCTGCTGCAATCTGTCCTCGGTCAATCTGTCAGACAAGCAACCAAAATATCATCCATTTATGTCACAGAAAGCATTACTACGCTGACTGACTACTTAACTTAAGGTTTAAACACTGACTGCAAGTCTGGCTTCTGTGTGGAAAACAAACAGACCTCAGCGTCCACTCGGATTGATGGTTTTTGTCAATTGACTGATTGTGGTATTGATTTTGGTGGTTCAAGCTGTGCACGAGCCGAGAACTTTAGCTCTGTTACAGCCCAAGATGCAGCTTGACAGCATCAAAGAAACTTCCATAACATCTTCCCAGGACGGCTGTCCGGTAACTGACAGGTCCTCCATACTCTAAACACGACCATATCAAGAGGCCTGAAAGACGAGCGCGCTTTCAACATCTCGGATAACCCAGAGAATTTACATTATTTAGGGAGACGTAACAGGTTTGAGTCCACCCTTATTTATTGAAGGCCTGCATGGTGCGCTATGATATGCGCTCTACTATTCTGCATGGCCAAATGCCGCATCGGTCGCAGGCGCAGAGGCGCAAGCAAAAAGCGGGGAAAAAGAAAACGCGTAAATATAGAATAACGCCACATGAAAGCATTCTTATTATATTGCTGTCTGTAAACGAGTGCGTATATAGCTGTGGCCTTGGCTTAGGGGGGATGGTGTGTGTGTGTGTTTGCCTCACGTATTCGTCATGAGCATCAATGCTTTCTGTCCCTCAAACGATGGCCTGCGACTCTTAGCTTCCGCAGGACATTGAGCCGTTCCTCCGCGTCTTCTCCCTCACAAACACACCTGTGCAATATGGACGCATCATGACAGCTGACACTCGCTCCACCATTTCTCCCCATTGCAGCGTTTGACGCGCGTCACACTGGCCCACTCACCGCATCACGCACGCAAATACGCGCATCCCGCACACTCACCTCCCGTTACACCCGTCCCGCCCGCTCTTAAGACTCCGTTTGATCGCTCGGCGCGTAGAATGTTGTCATACGTTGTTGTTGTTGTTGTTTTTTGTAACCCCCTTCAATGCAGCGGTCTCAGCATGTTTGCCCTCTCTGACTGCCTCCCCGGTAGCAGCAGGTGGACGCGCCTTTCGCGCCTCGGAGCCCCTTACCACTCCATTTTATTCCCTCGCGCTCCAGGGTTTCCAGGAAACAAACAAAGGTCTGCTGCAGCGCCTGCTCCTCGCCGCATGCTCGCGCTCCGCTCTCTCCTCCTTTAGAGTCGCTTTTGTTTTTGCCTTATGTACGTGCGTAACGGAGACGGGGGTGTGCGTGCGTGCGGATGTGTTTTTCTCAGCTGTACCCCGTCCGTCCCTGACAACGACGGCGCGCTCGTGCGCTGCTGCTCCCCCTCTTTTGAGACCTGCCATAAAGAGCGCGCCCCCATATTTTGCACGGCGGCGCGCTGAGGAGTCGGGAGCGCGCGGCACTGCTGAACAGGTGCAGAGGCGCACGCATGCGCACTGATGCTTCACAAGCTCCAAGCACCAGCTAGGGGTCTCTGCAGATTTAGTTTGTTTCCCATAGACAAACTGCTATTACATACGCAGTTACTAACTAAATACATAAATAAAGCGAGGGAATTTGAAATCCATAATTGTGAAAAATTAATCATACTGAAAATCAAAAAAATCTTTGTTTATGACACTGGTAGTCTATTACATACGCAGTGACTTAAACATACAAACAAATAAATAAGCGAGAGAATTTGAAAGCAATGTAGAAAAACATATCATATTAGATGAAATAATAAAAATAATTGTTGTTCCTCTTGTATACAAAAGCATTCTTTCTTTCTTCATTCAAACACACAGCTACTCAGTTATATAGTTCTTTTTTGTATATTTGACGTACATAAATATAGTCTGTGACCCTGAACCACAAAACCAGTCATATGGGTCAATTTTTTTAAATTGAGATTTATACATCATCTGAAAGCTGAATGAAGAAGCGTTCCATTGATGTATGGTTTGTTAGGATAGGACAATATTTGGCCAAGATACAACTATTTGAAAATCTGGAAGCTGCAAAAAAACAACAACTAAATATTAAGAAAATCGCCTTTGAAGTTATCCAAATGAAGTTCTTACTCATCAAAAATTAAGTTTTTATATATCTACGGTAGGAAATTTACAAAATGGAACATGATCTTTACTTAATATCCTAATGATTTTTGGCATACAAGAAAAATGGATCATTTTGACCCATACAATGTTGTTGACTATTGCTACAAATAAACCCGTGCCACTTATGACTGGTTTAGTGGTCCAGGGTCACATATACTAATCATTTACCGTTTGTTTGCTGCACTATTTGTTGGTGTGTTGAATCATCGTCCTGTAAGATCGTTATTTATGACAGCATTTGTTATTTTTAACTCTGTAATTACCCTTATTAAATCACGATGTATTAAAAGCACCACAATTCACTGCTCACCGGTCACTTGTGCAGCACCGCCTCTGACGGGTTTGCTTGAATGAGCTCCGCAGTGTCCCGCCCCTTACGTCAATGAGATTTAGACTGGCACGATTTCTATCCAATCAGGTGAGCAAGGGATATGACGCCAGGTTGTTACTCCCCGGGAGCGTGCGTCATGTATCATGCGTCTCCTCTGCTCAACATGGCGAGATAGTGGTACAGATTCACATCATCCGTGGAACAGCCATCATTTAAGTGGACCAGGTGGTTTGGTGTATTGTTTCTTTTTATGGTTTTAGTCCTATGGAAACGGATCTTATCGAGAAGATGCCGTGCCATAACCAGCAGCTGAATAACAGTGAGAGCCCCGAACACGCCGCGAAGCACGTCCGCTTCGCCCGCAGCAGCCCTGCAGCCGAGACCTGTCAAGACGAACCGTGTGAAAGCCAAACCACGAGCGACATCCAACGACAAATAGGACCTCAGCTGAAGCTCTTGCCATTAAATGACCAAATACGAGAACTTCAGACAATCATTCGGGACAAGTGAGTGTCCAGTCCGCCTCTCAACCGGATCTGCATTGAGTGCACAAAGTGCGTGTCCCATATTTAGGCCAGATCTGTATCATGTGCTATGTGAGCTAGAACATGAACCTGTGGCTTATCAGAATGTATCTAAAATGTACACGGAATAATCTGGGTTATAGTCTCGTGTCATTTTGTTGCACATAGATGTATCATATATTGCAACAGTTTGTCACATTGTGGCTTCTCAGAATCAGAATTAGCTTTATTCGCCAAGTGTGCGCAGACACACAACGAATTTGCTTGGGTTTTTAAGGTGCTCTTGGTACATGCATACACATCTGACCTGAGAAAAGAAAACATTAAATAAGACTTTACAGTAACTAGTGAAGTGTGGCCAAGTATGGTGTCCCATACTTTGGAATTTGTCCCCCGCATTTAACCCATCCAAGTAGTGAACACACAAACACCCTGAACACACACCCGGAGCAGTGGGCAGCCAATGCATTTCCAGGGAGCAATTGGGGGTTCGGTGCCTTGCTCAAGAGTCTCACCTCAGTCGTGGTATTGAACGTGGAGAGAGCGCTGGTTATTCACTTCCCCCACCCCCCACCGACAGACTCGAACCCGTGACCTTCGGGTTACAAGTCCGACTCTCTATCCATTAGGGCACGACTGCCATAATGTGTATGAATCTGCAACAGAAGATTTATGTACAGATTTGTGCATTATTTACTCTAAATACAGCTGTATAAATAGAGATATGCTTATGTATTTACATTGTACTTGAATTACAGAAAACGGGTAATAATTTTCCTTTTTCTGTTTCACTCAGAACTACCAGTAGAGGTGATTTTGTGTTCTGTGCTGATAGATTGGTAAGCATCACCAGAAATTGTGTAAACGGTGGTCATTTTGTGTTTAAATGTCAACATATCAAACTAATGGTTTACAATCAGATATTATCCTTTATAAAGACCTTGTAAATAAAGGCAATCAACATATATTTTTCAATCAACACAGAGTAAATATATGGTTGATTGCATTGCACTTGATCGTTTTGTATCGTGAAATTAGATTGACTCTCATGTTCTGTATTTGGTTTGCTAGCCTTCAATTTGAATCAGACTGGTTGTTTGTTTTGCTCCCAGATAAGATTAGTGGTGGAGGAGGGTCTCAATCAGCTTCCATACAGTGAATGCACTGTAACCACACCAACAGGTGAGCCTGTTACCATGGCGATTAATTCCCCCAGCTCACTGTAATCCTTTTGCATAGTAATATAACATTGCCACCGTAAGCTATTGCAAACTTTCCCTATTTACTCCCTATGCAGGACATAAATATGAGGGTGTGAAGTTTGAAAAGGGAAACTGTGGGGTTAGCATCATGAGGAGTGGTGAGTCCTGCTGAAATTTACAACCCTATTTAGCATACATGCCCTTTACACCAATACAAAACGCATGTATTGTGTGAGCAGGTGAGGCCATGGAGCAAGGCCTAAGAGACTGCTGCAGATCAATCCGCATCGGGAAGATTCTGATCCAGAGCGATGAGGAGACACAAAAGGCTAAAGTTTACTATGCAAAGTTCCCTCCTGACATCAGCCGAAGGAAGGTTCTTCTCATGTACCCTATACTTAGTAAGTACTTGACTTTTATAAAATGAAATAAATGGCCCACATAGAATCTGTTATTTTTTTTCCACATTTTCTGCTTTGAATTGGGAGGGGGAAATCATGGCAGAAAAAATGGAAATGAGAATGACAGAACTGCAATTTCATCCGGGTCTACCTGTAAATACTTTAAATATGGCATTAAAAGGCACAATTCATCATTGCGTATACGTGTGTTCAGGTACAGGCAACACTGTGATAGAAGCGGTGCGGGTGCTGAATGAACACGGCCTGCAGGCCAAACATATCATACTACTGAGTCTCTTCTCCACTCCACACGGTAAGACACACACACACAGCGTGAACAGTGAAGACTTGATTTGTATTCTCATTCATTAATAAATAGGTAAATTATAGATATTTGTATAGGTGTTAATGTTAATAAGCTCTCAAGAACAAAGAACATTTATGGAACAATGCAAAATTAGCTGTAAATCTAATCTCAGTATTTGGAATATACTCGCACATTTATATAAAAAAAATTGACGTATAATTAATATACGCTAACAATCAAAAGGTTGGGGTCGATATTTTTTTTTTTTTTCACCAAGGGTGCACTTATTTACAAAAATACAGTAAAATGAGCAATATTTTGAAGTTAAAATAAGTGTTTTATTTTACAAAATAATTTATTACTGTGATGGAAAAGCTGAATGTAGCAGCTCCAGTCTTCAGTGTCACAAGAAACATTTATCATTATCAGTGTTGCTAAACACTTTTGTGGAAACTTTTTTTTTTTTTTTTTAGAACTTTAAAGTTCAGAAGAACAGCACTTATTTGGAAATTTTTTGTATTATAAATGTCTTTACTGTCACTTTAATTATCTGCAATTTAATGCATCCTTGAAGAATAAAAGTATTAATTTCTTTTATATAAAGTCTTTTATTAACTAATGCTGTGTACAGGTGCACTGTCCATTGTTCAAGAGTTTCCTGACATCACTATACTGACAACTGAAGTTCACGCTGTCGCTCCGACACACTTCGGCCAAAGGTATTTCGGCACAGACTGACAACCCACCAATAACACACACGTTCACTTGGATTCAGCTGAAGCGGCTTGTGTGTTTTGTTTTATCCATCTGGTAAAGCCTGAGCAGCCCACAGCAAGTGTCTCTGTGTGTGCGCGATTGGTTCATCAGGGCTGGCCTCTGTATTTTTATTGGTTGTTATTATATATTTATCCATGCTTAACGTGAGCAAATGTATTTATAATCTTTGAAATACATGTGCTTATCCATGATGCCACCAGGATTAAAACAAACCGTTCCTAAACAGTGATGCAAAACAGAAAAATACCAATAAAATATTTTGTATTAAATGAACTGTATTTTAATAAAATCTGTTGTTCATTTCATTCAAGACACTATTTAATAGTGCCTCATCATAAAGCTTCAAGAATCTATTCCCACAACAGAAAAACACCAAACTGCATTTCACCACAAAATAATGAATTTAAAACATTATCACTCAGCAGGGACACCTGATAAAGCTCTCTCACACCCTGATCAGTAAAAGAGAGGTTTCGGAGACCTGATCGCTCCTGCAGGAAGTGTTCCAGGTGAAAACTGAGCATGCGGGCAGGTGTTCACCCTCACCCTCGTCTCCCTGAGGGCCGCCCGCCACTCCTGTAAGCTTAACCTGTGATTGAGATCTTTCTGAAATCGCACCAGTTGAGAGACTCGCTGTGACGACGTCACATGACCCCTTCTGTCAACCTAGAAATACAAACAACGGTTTATATTATATAACTTTATTTCTACTACATTTGAATTCTTGAAGGCTGCTGCTTTAGAGATGTCATTAAAAAGTAGAACAGTCATTTCTCATACCTTATTTCATTACTGCTAGTCATCCACTGCTATGGTAACAGAGACCCCCTCAGGTGAGACTGATGGCAGCACAGAGTGAGACAGACAAATGGCTCAAATCAGAATTTTCGATCAGGCTGTGCAGGCCTGGTTTGGCCTCAAGGAGGCAGTATAAACTTGCAGTCTGAACCTCCTTTTTCCAAAATTACTCAAATTGCCAAGTAAATGTTTATATTACAATAAAAAAATTCCATGTATTTCTCACCTAAACTGCCAGTTACTTCTGAGAATTTAAAAAATGACTATTCCGAGTGCTATTTGGAGATTGTTTTTTACATCAGTAGGGGAATTTTAGAGTAAGTGTGTTCGTAATCCTACTCTTTGTGATAGCACACTTAAGTTAATGACAGAAGCAGAGAGGAGATCACCTTCAGAGACAGCGTGAGAACTGGGATAAATTCAGTCTCCTTCTAAATAAAAGATTTACCAAACCATTCTGACTACAGCAGTGACACAAAATTAGACGAACTAGGCTCTGATTGATTAACCGGTAAGCACAATTGAATGCTGACTGACTTATGAAATATGATTCAGAATATGTGTGTCTTACCCACACTTCCTTCCATGGCACAATGTCCATTTCCATTCATCACTGAAGGACTGTGAGATGACATCTGCCATCTCAAGGGGAAAGACTGTCCATCCCCTTGACTGTGATAGACACAATAAGAAACGGTTGGTAAACATAAACTCTGACATCTGTGTTGTGGCATTACGTCAAAATAAATCACACACATTTTAAATTCTTCTGATTGCTGCCATTTGACTAAACAGGGAAATGCCAGTATTGAACAAGGAAATACGGTATTGAAATTTATCAATACTGGCATTTCAGTCTGAAAACTGGAAAATGTTATGTTGGCAATACCGATATGATAAAAGACAGTAAGCATTAATATAGACCAACATTTGGAGTCAGTATAATGTGTTTCATGTTTCTAAAAGAAGTCTCCTATACTAACCAAGGCTGTATTTATTGGATCAAAAATACAGTAAAAAAAACACATTTCATTTATTCCTGTGATGGCAAAGCTTAATTTTCAGCAGCCACTACTCGTCTTCAGTGTCACATGATCCTCCAGAAATTCTGATTTGGTACTTAAAAAAATAATCATTATTTAATGTTCTCAATAATTTCTTATTATAAATGTTGAAAACAGCTGTGCTGCTATACATATGATACATTTTTTCCAGGATTTTTTGACGAATAGAAAGTAAAACAGCGTTTATTTGAAACAGAACTATTTTGTAAGAATATAAATGTCTTCACTGTCGTTTTTGATGAATTTAATGTGTCCATGATGGATAAAGGTAATAATTTAAACAAATCATACTGGCCCCAAACTTGTGAACAGTAATCTATTCTATATGTATTATTATTAATAATAATTAGAATAAACAATTACTCTGTGAAAATGATTGTCATAATCTTAAGTGTAAGTTGTTTATGGGTGTCAAGCATCATTGAGTCAGAACAATGAATATTGCGTCATACTGACCTGCTGAATACTGGAAATGGCCAGAGACTCTTGTTCTTTCCAAACACCTGTAAGAAGTTTGGCCGGACACCCACATCAAATGCCTCACTTACTGGTCCATCCGCAAAAAAGGGGACTGACAGCCACTCTGGCAAAAAGACGGTGAGAGATGTTATTACCCCCACAAAACCTCATACAATATATGTGAATATGTGAAATGCAGGTTTTACCAAGAGTAGTTTTGTTGCTGGCGAGAAGCCAGATGTGGAAGAAGAGCAAAAAACAGAGGGTGACCGCAAACATGGCCGACACCAGTGTCAGGAACAAAACATGCAGTTTAACACAACTATCAAACAGTTTGCCCTGAGAGAGAGAGAGAGAAAAGAGTGTAATTCAGGAATATTGCAGAAATAAGATAAACAATTATTCATATAATGAGGATTATTGCATAAGTAAGAAGTCATAATACTGAAAAAGATAAAACCTTTTTATTATACAGTGGGTACGGAAAGTATTCAGACCCCCTTAAATTTTTTCAATTTTTTTATGTTGCAGCCTGATACTGCAATTGTTTAAATTCATTTTTTTCTCATTAATCTATACTCCGTACCTCATAATGACAAAGTGAAAACAGGAATTTAGAAATGTCTGTAAATGTATTAAAAATAAAAAACTGAAATATCCCATTTACGTAAGTATTCAGACCCTTTGCAACAAAACTTGAAATTTAGCTCAGGTGCCTCGCATTTCTCTTGATCATTGCTGAGATGTTTCTACACATTGATTGGAGTCAAATTAAATTGATTGGACATGTTTTGGAAAGGCACACACCTCTCTATAAAAGGCCTCAGAGCTGACAATGCATATCAGAGTGAAAAACAAACCATGAGGTCAAAGGAACTGCCTGCAGAGCTCAGAGACAGGATTGTATCGAGGCACAGATCTGATGGGGAAGGCTAAGGGAAAAAATTCTGCTGCACTGAAGGTTCACAGAAGCATGTAGCCTCCATTTATACATAATGTAAGACGTTTGGAACAACCAGGACTCTTCCTAGAGCTGACCTCCTGGCCAAACTGAGCAATTCATGGAGAATGGCTTTGGTTATACTGGTGACCAAGAAGCTGATGGTCACTCTAGTTGAGCTCCATGATCATATTTGGAGATAGGAGAAACCTACTGAAGGACAAACATCACTGCAACACTCCACCAATTTGTGCTTTATGGCAGTGTGGCCAGACTCAATCCTCTCCTCAGTGAAGACACATGAAAACACACTTGGAATTTGCAAGAAAATCACCTAAAGGACTCTGAAAAACAAGATTCTCTGGTCTGATGAACCTCAATTCCATGCATCATGTTTGAAAGAAACTAGCTCTGCTCATCACCAAAAAGTAAAGTGTGCTGGTAGCAGCCTCATGCTGTGGGGCTGTTTTTCAGCAGCAGGGACTGAGGGACTCGTCAGAGTAGAAGAAAAGCTCAGTAAACCAAAATATTGAGAGAGCCTTCATGAAAATCCAGTCCAGAGCATTCAGAACCTCAGACCAGGCTGAAGGTTCACCTTCCAACAGGACAATGACCCTAAGCACATAGCCAAGGCAACACAGGAGTAGCTCAGGGACAACTCTGTGAATGTCCTAGAGTGGCCCAGCCAGAGCACTGACTTGAACCCTATCGAACATCTCTGGAGAGACCTGAAAATGGCTGTCCACCGACAGTTCCCATTCAACCTGACCGAGCCTGAGAGGATTTGCAAAGAAGAATGGCAGAAAATCCCCCAATCCAGGTGAGCAAAGCTTGTTGCATCATACCCAAAAAGACCCGAGACTGTAATTGCTGCCAAAGGTGCTTCAACTAAGTACTGAGTAAAGGGTCTGAATACTTATGTAAATGTGATATTTCAGTTTTTTCTTTTTAATAAATTTACAGACATTATTAAAATTCTGTTTTCACTTTGTCATTATGAGGTACGGCATGTAGATTAATGAGAAAAAAAATGAATTTAAACAATTGTAGTATCAGGGTGCAACATAAAAAAATAGAAAAAATTTAAGGGGGTCTGAATACTTTCCGTACCCACTGTATGTGCATTTAGATATGTGCTTTTTTATTAGAATGTGTTGAAAATTCTGAGTATATTTCAAATATCTGATACCAAGCGACTGTGGACGTGCCAAAGTGCATGTGAATCTTGCTTAAAAATGTCACCCACCAGCCATAGTTGGATGAAGGTTGGTGTAACTGTTGCCACAATAAGCAGGCAATACAGCAGCGAGTAGAGCAGGAAGAGCATGAAGAACTTATAGTTTGAGAATCCAATACAGTTATTCAGCCTAAACATGCTCACAGCAACACAGCACAAACATACAAGAAGAAAAGAATAAATGTCAATTTTTGAAAATGACAGTCATCTTGGCATTTAAACAAGATTCAAGTAACATGTTAAGAGACTCCAATAGCCTGCACAGCCTAAGCAACATCAGTAGAATATTAAAGATATTTAAAGGAACATTATACTCATCATTTTACAATATTTTGGGAATTTACTCACCCTCAGGCCATCCAAGATGTAAAAGAATTTGCTTCTTCATCAGAACAGGTAGAAATTTAATATTACACTTGCTCACCCCAAAGGATCCACTGCAGTAAATGGGTGCTGTCAGAATTAAAGTACAAAAACAGCTATAAAAACAATAATTCACACAACTTATTCATCAATGAATGTCTTGTGAAGCGAAAAGCCATATGTTGGTAAAAAAAAAAAAAAAAAATCCTTAAAATGTTTTTCTGTTCAAATCATTGCTTTCGGCTAAAATACGAGTACTCTATGTATAATACTGCTTTCTCCAGTGGACGTTTTGTCTGAATCAGGAGAGGAATGTGCACAAATCAAGCAAGCACAGTCGGTGGGTTTTAATGTGCGAGGACAACAGGGGATGGACTTTTTCCACTAGAGGAAGCGTTACTATTTAAAGGGAACTCTTATTTTGGCCAGAAGAAGAAATGTTTTAAAGGGGTAGTTCACCCAAAAATGAAAATGACCCCATGATTTACTCCCCCTCAAGCCATCCTCCTAGGTGTATATGACTTTCTTCTTTCAGACAAATACAATCAGAGTTTTATTAAAAAATGTCCTGGCTCTTCCAAGCTTTATAATGGTAGTGAGTGGGGGTCGAGATTTTGAAGCAAAATAAAGTGCGCCCATCCATCATAAAAAGTGTGCCACATGGCTCTGGGGGGTGAATAAAGGCCTCCTGAGCGGAATCGATGCATTTATGTAAGAATAATATCCATATTTAAAACTTTGTAAACCATAATCTCTAGCTTCCGCTAACCGTCATACACGCGCGTTCATGAGAGAGTGCCTTTCCAGCGAATGACTTAGGACATAGGTGAACGTGGAAGCGCAGAGGAGAGAGCAAAACCAAAACACAGATCACAAATTAGAAGTACAAAACGAGAATTTGTTAAGAACAATGTCAGAGGATTTTGATATAAGCCAAGAGGCGACTGATTTACCTTTGCTCCTATAAACAAAACTTGGTTCTTGTGAGACTAGCATATTCTCACCAGAGCTTACATTATTATGCCTACGTCATCCGCTGGAACGCCACTCTCTCGTGAACGTGCATACGACAGTTAGTGGAAGCTAGAGATTACGGTTTATAAAGTTTTAAACATGGATATTTTTCCTACACAAATGCATCATTTCGCTTCAGGAAGCCTTTATTCACCCCTCGGAGCTATGTGGAACACTTTTTATGATGGATGGATGCACTTTTTTGGGCTTAAAAATCTCAACCTCCATTCACTGCCATTATAAAGCTTGGAAAAGCCAGGACATTTTTTAATATAACTCCGACTGTATTTGTCTGAAAGAAAATTCACTGAAGAGTCAGTAAATCATGGGGTAATTTTCATTTTTGGGTGGATAGCTATAAATTATACCTTTATGGCTAAACATCCTTAATGATGGATTTGTTTCTTACAAAAACATGGCTTTTCACTTCGTAAGCTGTTCAATGACTGACTGAAGTCATTGATGTTTTTATCAGCTGTTTGGACTCTCATTCTGACGGCACCCATTCACTGCAGAGGATCCTTTCATGAGCAAGTGATGTAATGCAAAATTTCTCCAAATCTGTTCCAATGTAGAAGTCTATATCTTGGGTGACCTAAGGGGAGGTACATTTTCAGCAAATTTAAATTTTTGGGTGAACTATTCCTTCAAAGTAAAAGTTATTATACTTAGATTAAACATTACAAAGCCACAGATTATAAAGATTCTTCTTTTTTTTTTTTTTTTTTTTTTGAATAAAATGCATCATAAAGTTGTTCACATGTACTGGAAATATGCATTTTTTTTAACAGCCATTTTACAAACCATGGGCAATGATGATCCATCTTTAGTACACACCTACAGAAAAAAAAGAAAGAGACAGACTGCTGGAGTGAAGTGCACAGGCCACAGGAACTATTCTCATTAAATAATAATAAAAACTCCAGTGTAATCAGACACACACACACACACACAAAATCTCCACAAACACACATAGTCATTCTTTTTCTCCATCTCACTCACTCTCACACACTCAGACCTGGACTTTAATCAAAGAATGGGAACCTGATATTAACACAGAGCGAAACTCATTTGAGAAGATTCACTGTGTCCACTCAAATAAATGTGACCAAGCGCTTCAACAACATCCTGTAATTATCACACACACACTCACCCACAGATCGCATTTCTGCGTCTCCCTTTCATTAAGGGAAGAGTGCGTAGATGAGTGGGAGATGCACTGATACGCACACAGAAATAGAGAGAGGGAGAGAAAGAGAAGAGAGAGAGGGCGATTCTTACATTTGGCAGACAGAACAGTGATGGCAGCGATCTGGTTTTATCAACTGGCAGTGATGACAGAACCTGATAGCTGAGATGAACACACACACAAACAACCAAATAAATAAATAACATTTTCTCCAACATTTAGGTAAATGGAATCCCTCTTTGATGACAGACTATTATGTACGTGTTCATTCATGTTGTTCAGCCTAAAATATCATTATATTAAAAGATAGTTTTAGAGTATTTAACAAATGTATGATGTTTGAACATTCATCCAAATGATTTAGTCAGTATAAATTATGTCTTGATTCATGGCTTCAAAACTCACAAAAGGATCACTCACCAAACAAGAACAAAAAAATCAGTACAAATGCTTTAGTGCTTAGAATCTAAAACTAATAAAAAATAGTCCAATTGATTTTAAATAAGAAAGTCTACTTGATGGTCATTGTAAAATAGTATGTATTATGTACTAAAATGATTAGTTTACTCAAAATTAAAATTCATCATCATTATCCTTACTATTACTGTTAATACATGCTGATCTATCTATAAAATAAATTTATTATTCCCCTTTTTTTCCCCTCTTGTTTGTTTGTTGTTGACACACTGGTGTTATTGAATTGATCACTTGCCAAGTTGTTTACTTTGTGTTAGAGGAAAATTATTTATTAAAAAAAATGGTTTGGGAGTGTTGCATTCGGTTACAAGACAGTGGCATTTAACAATTATCGTTCACTGAATTTCAGCAATAAATTACTTAAATTTAGTTTTGTTGCAGGGCTGGGTATCAATACAGATTTCCCAGTTCAATCTGATTCCAATTCATTTGAGTGTATTACAGTTATAATCAGTTATAATCTCTTTTTGGGTACATATGAGAAAAATGATCTCTGCTAATGCTGAAAAAGAAGGCAGTGTTTGATATCAAATCAAATGGTAACTCATCTCTTTGAAATATTCAACAGAACAAACTCATAAGAGTCATTAGTTTCGGGAAACGGGCTACACTGATTAGACCGATGTTTTTGATTTACTAAAAAGTACAAACCTAGAATATTATTTGTTTTGCCATAGTGCTAAATATTCAGTACTGGCAAGCACAGATTCCCCAGTGATGCAGGGAAACCTTCTAACATGGTGCAGAAGATGCTTTTCGCTGAAAGCCATTCAAAATGCACTAATTGCAGATTCAGTGTCTCTGGAGTAATCTAGAGTTCAGTGTCTTCCCTCAATTACATGGTGCTGATGGAGCAGGTTAATGTTTACAGGTTCAGTGTGAATCGAGTTACATCTGGAGCGGATCCAGTTAAGTTTTGAGATGTTATTTATACTTCACATTGTTGTGTGTATTTGTTATAGTGCTGATGGGTTTCCTGACCTCCGGCTGCCGTACGTGTGTGAACTGAAAGCTTCTGGGAGATTTCCAGAAGAATCTGACTCTTCTCCATACCGCCACGCTCCTGCTCATAGAGCAGCGAGTCTGAAGAGTAGAGCTGAAACTGAACACAGACACCCGCGCACACACACACATACAATTAGCAAATTAGATGGCGGTGCTCTGAGAGGGAGAGGGGTTTCTTTTACGCTCATTTGTCACGTATGACATGCCTGACTTGAATAACTTGCAGGTGGACGGCCTGACCCCCGTAAGAGCCCAAGTCTACTTATCGCTTCTGTAGAGGTGAAGCCAGCAGAAATAAGGAGCAGTTTAATTCCCCTAGCCAAAACGTACTATGGTACAGTGATGCAAAGCCATAACCATGTCAAACATTAGGAAAATTAGGGGGGACTAAACCAAATTTTGTTGGGGTAGGGGTATTTTATTGAATGAAATCATACAATTGTAAATGATAGGCTCTATTTTCAATTCAAAACATCTGACACATTACTATTATCTGACTATTTACATTTCTATAGTATAACAGTATATTAAATATTATATGTTTAGCTATTACATAGTTCCTCACAATCTTTTTTACAATGTGTCAAACTGTAATTCATGTTCGGATTCTTTGGACAGTAAAGACTGTCATCTTTGATTTGACTGGCCATCTCAATCATTTTGACATTGACAAGAATTGTTACTCCCCTAAGGATGAACAAAAAGCATAAAAAGGTAACTTATAAAATTTCTGTCATCCTAACAACAAACAAGGTGGAGCATAATGGACTGCAGCAAAGCAGCATCAACACTCTCAGAAAAAAAGGGATAAAAGCTGTCACTAGTCCTTTCATGTACAACAAAGATACTGATATGCACACTTCAGGTAATGATATGTACCTTTAAGTTTTTTAGCCTTTTATGGGTGAACAAGGTACAGAGGTGTACGTTTTGAAAAGGTATTGCCCCAGTGACAGCTTTTGTACCTTTTTTCTGAGTGTGAAGAATATCAAATATTGGTGGGGAAATCTGGGGCATATTTGAGTATTTGGTGGGTGGAGGTGACCTCATCCCCTTTCATTTCTGGCAGTTATGGCCCTGCAGATATGGTACCAGACAGTCATACACTGTTTATGTTGTAATCCAATAAAAGGCGCTTCAAAGGATGGTTATTCCATGGTATGAGTACAAAAAACAAAAGCCATGGGTGTCAAGTCCAGAAAAGGAACAGTGTTGAAAACCATCACTCAGTAACACTACTGTACCTCCACAGACGGAGAGGATGGTGGAGTGGACAATGTTTTCCAAAATGACCATGAGAACATTCCAAAACAGACGTGGAACAGGCAAAGGAACACCACTGATGAAGAGGATATATACAAACAACTATCAATCAAAATAACGAAGCAAATGTCAATTCATTCAAACATTAGAACTGCATATTTTCATACAATGAGTATCTAGAAGAACACAAAGACTACATACCTCTCTGCGTTGAACAGGAAAGCAGGACTGTCACAAATATGAACAAGAGTCAACACAGTCATTTATAACATCTGATAATATCTAACACATTCATAATATCTACATTAATGAACTTTTGAATGAGTTACAGAGATTCAGATCTCTATCTGATGCTCAATGACTTTCCAAACCAAAAAAAAGAGACTGGGGAGTGAAACATTTGAACCAAAAACGGGAGCTTCCCACCTGAAATCACTACAATAATCTGTATGTTTCAACAACAATGCATTTCTACTAAACCCACAAATACTGCACAAAATAAATCATTGTACAGGCTTAATTTTTTTTAGTATTTGTTTGCAATTGTTCCGAATCAAAATGCTTTTAGCTTTTTGCACTAGCATTATTAATAATGGTTTGGTGGATGGCATAATTAATTTTGAACATGTAAATTTGATTTGAAATTCATATTCAAAATTAAATGTACATCATTTAAGTTAAACCCCACCTCTTCAATGAAGTAACCGACATTAAATTTCACAGACAAGTGAGACTTCAGGACTTCAAAACTACTTTAATCCGTAGCAGACAAACACAGCTGTCTCATATTAAAATTGAGAAACAACACAAAGTTACACACAAACAAAACATGTTACATCAAGTCCGGTTTCACCTACATTCTGATATCACCTGTTTTTTACACTACGAAATCTACGTCACTAAACACCTAACTTTAAATATTTTGCAAAAAATATTACTCACTCCAACAGAAGTGCACGACATATGCGTAGTATGACCACATCACAACCATAATAACGATCGTAACCGGGATCCAGTGGAGAAGCCGCGCGCAGCGCCGGAGGCACGCGGTCAGAAGCATCACGATGACCGTCACAAGTCTCTCTATCTCTGGACAATCTGTGACCGGAGCAACGAGTCCATAGTAATGAAGCAGAGGAATAAGAGAAACAGCGCCCTCGCAGGACAAAGCAAGTTTATTTCTTTATTTCTATGATTTTATTACAAAGAAAGCATTTGTAGTGTGCTCACATGTCAACAAAGATTGAGCTTTCGAATTTTAAACTTAAAGACACTTTTTAATATTTAAAAATAAAACGTATTAGCAACAACACTAGCAACAGTCTTTTTGTATACAGGCTACTGAACCCCCGTTGTTTGTGTCCAAAAGCACATACTTGTGCTGAGGACTTCTCTTCATACTGCTACTGGTTTTGAGGTAGCTAGAAACGCAGAAGGTCTCAGACACACCGTTCAATACAGTAAGGAATTGGTGTTGGTTTAAGGTTCAAATTCAAGTTAGACATACAGTAGAAATTCTGACAACAGCACAGTTGCTTTGAGGTCTCAAAATATATGTGCGTGTCGAAGCGTCATCCTGTGAGTCCATTCAGTGCTCTAATGTTAAAACTACATTCACATTGCCGATATTTACAGCAGCTAATTTATATCAGGTCCAACACAAACTATGTGTTCGGAGGAGAGGGGGATCAGGTTATGTGTCTGGTCTTGGAACTGAGAAAACCACTTTGGGAGGCCCCAGTTGAAATGTGATGTTGGAGTTGTTGTAAATGATCCAAGCAGCAGAAGGTCCAGCATTGCCTTGTTTCACTTGCAATGGAGCAGTTGAAGGAACACTCTTGGTTGTATAGGCGAAGTTTAGAGAAGCCAGAGCCTGCTGAGGATGAGCCTGCTGAGGGGAGAAACACATTGACTGTTAGCACTGCAGAATTCCCGTTTCATACACACACAGAATGCTAAATGTCAGGCCAGAGGTGAAATTTTACCTGTAGTGCCTGGCCGGAGTTTCTGGGGGTGAGTTCATTGGAGTTCTGTACAGAGGCCTGAAAGAGACGAGTCATGAATAGGCTGGTGTGCATGCAGAAATAAAAACATTTCCACAAAGCTGGAAGCACAGCAGTGTCCAAAATGTCTTGGTACGCTGAAGAATTTCATATTTCCCTTCACTGTAATAAGTGGCTTACACTATACCATTTTCCCTCCTCCGTTAAACTTTATAGTAGGCACAATGCAGTCAGGCAGGTAATATTCTCCTGGCATATATACAGTAGTCAACATTTGAGGTGGATCAAAACCTTTCATCAAAGTTGTCCTAAAACCTAAATGCATTCTTGTCTTAGGACAACTTTGATGAACTTTTTTGATCCACTTCAAATGTTGACTACTGTATATATATATATATATATATATATATATATAAAAATGTGTATTGTGTATAAAAAAAATCTTGATCCTCTACCATTTGCACTCTTTCTCTATCCGAACTTCTTGTTTTCTTTTTTATTTAAAAAACAAATTGACCCTCTAACACTAGTGTTCTCTATATTTGTTCTATTCTTTTGACTTTTCTTTGTATTTATTTAAAAAAAAAAAGACCCTCTAATACTAGAATTCTCTATTCTTTTTCTATTCTTGTTTTTTTTTCTTTATTTAAAAAAAAAAAAATTGCTACATGTACTGCATTAAACTAACCAAGACTTGTCACAGCGCTTACATATTATTGCTCTTTTGTTGGTTTTGATTGCTTCTATTATCCTCATATGTAAGTCGCTTTTAAAAGTCTGGTAAATTACTAAATGTAAATAATATACATATAAGTGGGTTTTAGGAGTCAAGTCCCATGTTTGTGATGTGTACCACCTGAGGGCGCTCCATACCACAATTTGAAAACCACTGATTTAAGATTTGCAGTGCATACCTTCTTTTCTGCACGGTATTCATCCCAGGCTGCTCTGCGCTCTTCTTCGCTCAGCTCCTCTTCCTCCCGGTGGTCTAACAATGAGTTGTGCTCATGATAACTTACTATGAGCTGCCCACAGCTCTGCAGCAGCTGAGCCAACAGGTCATCCTGGAAGACAAAAGCTTACAGTCATCTGTGTCTCTGTTTGCTGTCTGTACCTTAAGCAGAGGCATTTATGTGTGCTTACCACAGGCGTTTGTGTGTGTTTACAGAGCTGTAGGTCTGGCTGGAAGCGGTACAGCTCATTCAGCTGACTGTGTGTGAAGTGTCTCTGAATCTGCTGCTGGTCCAGAACACGAGAGGACAGTGACTGTTTAGCAACTTGCCGCTCATAAATGTTCTGTTCCATGGTCCCCTACTCCCCCAAAAAAAAAAAAAAAAAAAAAAAAAAAGTGGCCGCATTAAAATTGTAAGATAGCTGCACATATGTGTGTTAAAACTACAAATATAAAAAGTATAAAATAATACTGGAAATATATAGTATATTTAAAGTACATACATGAAAACTTACAAAATAAAATATAAAAAATAAAAATAGTGTCTCTAAAATGAAAATAATTAATAAAAATAAATCCACTAGAGAAAATCACCTTTATAATCTAAAAAAGCCTGAATTAATTATTTTTATAATTATATAAACTAATTATATAAATAAATTTTTCACACAGGGCCAGGTAGGTTTGGACAGCATTTTTACCTTAATAAATGAAATCATCATTTAAAAACTGCATTTTGTATTTACTTGCATTATCTTTGTGTAATATTAAAATATGTTTGATGATCTGAATCCTTTAAGTGTGACAAATATGCAAAAAATTAAAAACAGGAAGGGGCAAAACCTTTTCACGACAGACAGACAGACAGACAGACAGACATATTTTACAAACTTCAAGCCCTCCCTACTATGTGTTATTTGTATGTGTATACCTGGGCCAGAAAACGGTACACATAAACTGTTTTTTTCTGCCCAAAGCGATAGACTCTGAAGATGCTCTGGATGTCATATGACGGATTCCAGCAAGCGTCAAACACCACGACCCGGTTTGCAGCGACCAGATTGATTCCCAGAGACCCCGCACGAGTGGAGATCAGAAACAACCTTCCTCTGAAACAGCAAGAAACAATCAGGACAGGAAATGCAGACAACTTAAATGTGATGTTACATTTTTTGAGTATACCTTATGTTTTTAGTGTTGTTAAACTCTTGAGCCCATCTCTTGCGAGCACAAGCACTGGTGTTGCCGTCCAAACGATAATAATCTTTATTTTTAATCCACGATTTCTCTCCTGACAATACACACAAACTCTTTTGCATAACCATGGTAAATGAACAAAAGAAATTTCAAACAATCCCCTGTGTAAACTGTTTATTTACCTTTGTATGGACAACATTTTTTCCCCCTGGTCTCATCTGCATATAGGAGGAAACTCTCGATAAGGTCCAGCGATATCAGAGACTGACTGAACACCAACCTGAAAAAAGCAAACAGCACTCATAAAAACTAAGAGTCACTCTGAACAGTGAATTGACAAGCATATAATCTACTCTGCCATTCAGAAGTTTGGGGTTGGAATGATTTTTAAAAAAAAAAGTTTTTGCTTATCAAGGCTGCATTTATTTGATCAAAAATACAGTAAAATATTAATATTGTGAAATAATTACAATTTAAAACAACTGTTTTCTATTTGAGTATTTTAAAATGTAATTCATTCTGGTGATGGCAAAGTCTTTACTATCAGTTTTTCATTAATTTAAAATTATTAATTTTCATTTGAACTAGTTATATGAATATAACAACTAAAAGAAAGCTTATAACAAGTACTACTTCTATTCAAGAACGTGATCCTCACACTTTGTCCTGTAGTTCCTCTGCCCAGTGTAAAATCTCCAGTAGCAACTGCAACTTCCCAGAATGCTCCAGCACTTTGGCATCAGCCGCTGTTACAAACGCCAGATACCAGTCGGCAGATGGCCCGTTACCCACAACAAATCCTGAACAATAGACAGAGAGAGAGAGACACTAAGAATGAGACAGACAAAGAGAGGCAGATTAAAGGAAACAGAGAGAGAGGGAGACTGTTTTCACACCAGCTTCCCCGCCAGAAATTTCCATTGAGGCTGTTTGTGTGACATCTGGATTCTGTGGATCTTGATTGGCCCTGCTGACCAAGGAGACTGGATCAGTATTTCTCTCTCCATCACCCACTAAACCTGTGCTTGTTGCATCGCTCCTGTAAGACAGACACATCTGAATTATAACCATCAGAGCAAACCTGGTCTCGCACTGAGGAGACTTAGACTTCTAGCAGATGTCTCATTGGTTCTACATAACTATTAGACATCAACTATGTTGTGATTGGCTGTGATTGTGTCAAGTCACACAGCAGGCTCACATTTATCAATTGCTTCCAAAACAAAAGATTCTCTAATGTTTTACATTGCTTAGAAAGACGTTGTCCTCTTCAATTCAGAGTTACTCTAGCTTTGATGTCTCGTATTGAACCTAAGCATGAGGCACATTGGTTATACAGGAAATACTCAATTCTGATATAAAACACAGCGTACCTTTCAGAGTCATTCGGGTTTACAGAATTGCTGACCAAACCTGCACCCAGACCTGTGAAGACAGGAGCAGGCTCTTCTTTCCCCTGCATCACACACAAAAATACAGTGACTGGTTTTCATATCATAAGTAATGGAGAAAAATCAGTGATCATTGATAAGGTGTTTGTAAAAGTGAGGCATGATGCGTGTACGCTATTATTCAAATGTTTGGGATTGGTAAAATTTTTTAACGTTTTAACACCGAGTCTGAAATTTTTGCAAGTTAAATAAATACGACCTCACGTTGCCAATCACGTTTACACACTGCCTCCGAAACTTTCGACCGTCATAAAAAAAATTCAGATCAGGTTCGATTTTCTGCGTTTTCGACATCCGTAGCATGCATTTTGATATAGGAAACAATGACGAATACGAAAAAATGGAAAAAAGCATGCGAAAATTTCGGACATTTATGCTCACCAAGGCAATCAAAATAGTTGCTGTAATTAGTAACTGAATGTATCAACAGAGTTATTACTGAAATGCTGCGCAAACATGCGAAATATACCAATTTAAAAGAACTTTTCTATTTAATATATTTTTCAAATTTAAACCAGTCTTCAGTGCCACATGCTCCTTCAGAAGTCATTCTAATCTGCTGATTTGGCACTCAAGAAACATTTCTTTGCATTATCGATTTTGAAAACAGTTGTGCTGCTTAATATTTTTTGTGGAAACGATGAAACATTTTTTTTCTCAGGATTCTTTAATGCATTGAAAGTTCACAAGAACAACATTTGTTTGAAATAGAAATCTTTTGTAACATCAAATGTCTTTACTGTCTCTTTTGATCAATTTAATGTGTCCTTGCTGAACAAAGGCATTCATTTCTTTAAAAAATAAATAAATCTCACTGGCCTCAAAAGTTTGAACAGTAGTGTTATCTGGATGAGTGTGTGTATGTACCTTATTCCTGCTCAGCTGAGCAAGTTTAAGACACCAGGGATGAGTCCATATCAAACTCAGAACATGAAGGTCCTGAAACAAACTGTTCACACCTGCTCCTTTCCCTAAAACAAAGACATTATTTGTGACTATGTTACCAATCCGCTGGCTCAGTGTGTGCCAGAGTTAGGTGGCATGAGAAAAATCTTAATATGATAATGGAAATGAATAAAAACATCTGATATAAGAACTATTTAGTAATTATTAACCATGTCAGTATCTAAGGGTATTTCTATGCAACACTGGATTAATATATCAGCCAATATAAGATATTTATTTGTGAATGCTCATTTCTCCTGTTTTTACATTTAGATTATCTGTGCCACCTTTTGAAGTTGACTTAAGGTTCATTTCTACAAAATATAACACTGTTAAATCTCAAAATAAATATTTTTGTACATTTCAATGTTATTGCACATTATAATTACATAATGCCTATATTTTCATTTGCAACACTTACAGTGATTTTAGTTTTTAGTGTTTTATTAGAAATTTATTTAGAAAAAAAACTATAGATTTTTAGTCTCAGCCATACCTTGAAAACAACTCTTGGCTTAACACATTTTTCTACTGGTGCAGTACTAGTTAAGCTCTAGTTTGTGCTTTTGAGACTCTGACCTGTGTAGTTCTGCAGATAGTGTGTGTATAACCGACACTGCAGATTCGTCATCCTGACTGACAGCACATACTCGTGCTTTGGCGGCAAACAGGACATCAAGACTGAATAATCCCGCCTCTGCAAAACAAAAACAAAACATTCAGACTTTTTTTTTTTTTTTTTTTCACGGCCTTTAGCTGTATTCTGTTTCTTTCTCTTCATCACCTGTATGAATCCTGACATCAACTGATGGAGGATGTGCGATCTATTCTTCATCAGTCTGACATCAGCAGGGGTGGAGTCTGCACACTGACCGTTCTGGATCGGATTAATAAAACGGTTCCGGAACTCCTTTAGAGAACCCAGCAGGTTCTCCTTAATGAAGTTCACCATGCAGTGATCTAGAACAATAAACATAAGTCAGACAACCTCAAAGAGATATTAAAAAAATGAATAGGCAAGTCATTTTTCACAATATGGAGATGAATGGTGATTACACTCAGTAAGGTTGTTTTGAAGTGGTGTTCCTGTCAATATGATTCTCCTACGTGTGCGTAGAGCTCGCATGGCTTTTGAGATGCTGGAGTCTGCGTTCCTAAGGACATGACCCTCGTCACACACCACCAGATCAGGGCCTAACATATAAACACACCAAACAATGGTTTAAAAATAATAGTTGAAAGAAATATATATATCAGTTCTTAGTATTTGGATGATGGATTGCTCAGATGAATTTACCTGGATCCAGGAGCATTGAGCGGAAGGCTTCTTTGTGTTTGCTGTATTTTGCGCTATCTGTGTGTGTCAGTATACGAAAAACCTCATAGCCCATGATCATCACACCACCATTTGTAAACCAGTCATTCAAGAGCTCAACACGAACACCCACAGACTTCACCGTGGCCAGCTCTGCCACCTGTGTGAGAAACAAGAGAGAAGAGATAATTGGAAAAATGATCAGATGCGCAGCTAAAAGTCCAGATTCTACATAATGAGAAAACAATGTTTGTTTGCATTATCTGGCATTTTTCAGCATGTTTATGATGTTTTTGCTGAATTCTCTGTGTAAGGCATAAATTTTGCACTGATACTTCTGATGCAAAAATGTAAAATTAAATAGCTATTCACCCAAAAATGTTAATGTCATTATCTCGTTTGATTTTTTTTGCATTTTGTTTTCTTCTGTACAATACAAAAAGATGATGCTTCGCAGAATGTCTACTCCATCTACAAAAGTGGTCAGTGATATTAAGTGTCCAAAAAAAGCTCCATAAAAGTCCACTGGCTTTGCCTATTTGAAATGGTATGGAATGATTATTTTAACCCTGGGTTAACTTTCTATCTTGAAAGCTTTTACTGAAACAATATGATAGTTTTACAAGAGAAAAACCTAAAAGAAAAGATATTTTGACCATTTTCATTTTTGGGCAAGCTATTCTTTTAAGCCACCAACATACAACATACAATAGACAAAGCCGCACCGAGAAAGATTACACGCTGAAAAAAGCCCATATGTTAGCTAGTTCTACAACTCTCTGACTAACTGACCACAGTAAGAAATTAGACTCTTTTAATCAGCAAGAAAAAAAACAAAAAACATATCACAGTTTCCATAAAAAAAATAATAAGCAGTGCAAGCATTTTGAACATCGACAATACTAAGAAATGTTTCCTGAGCACCAAATCAGCATAGTAAAATGATTTCTGAAGGATCATGTGACACTGATGATGCTGAAAATTCAGCTTTGCCACCACAGGAATAATTACACTTTAAAATATATTTAAATAAAAAAAAAAACAGTTATCTGAAACTGTAATATTTCACAACATTAATGTTTTGACTCAATTTTGGATCAAATAAATGCAGCCTTGATGAGTATAACATCTCTAAAAATCTTAACAACCCCAAGCTTTTGAATGGTAGTGAATATCTGACATAAACATGACCTAGATCAAAACACTAACTAATGTCACCTGAGAAAGGAAGTGAGAAAATTCTACTGACCCACAGTATGTTGGGTCTTAAGCCCCTCTGCCACTGGTCAAACTCACTCCTCCAGTTCAGCACTGTGTTGAGAGGACAAACCACCAGAGCCCTTTTCAGTGGCAGCTCTTTACATAGCAGCACTGTGTGGAGGAACACAATGACCTGAAACACACACAATACAAAGTTACGCTTTCTGTGAAACCCACACTTTCTGATTTCACAACAACAACAAGAAAGAGAATAGTCACATGCCCCATACCTGAAAGGTCTTTCCCAGACCCATGCAGTGAGCCAGAATACAGCCAGAGCCTGGAGTCGTCTTCACACTCTGAACGGACTCACAGCAGCAGTCCCACATGAACCGCACACCTAACAAACAATTAACACATACACTTACACACACACACTACACAAACCATCTCCACCACACGCTGTCACTTTGTCACATCACTGACTTGCATTTCACAATGCTGCTTTATAAACGCTTGTGAATATGAATCACCCATGCACTGATTAAGTTCTACTATTAGACTGAATACATACTGGCTTAACTTCTCATGTCATGATTAAATATAAGGAATATCTTCTGACAAGCCTTGAACAATACAACAGCATTCTAACAAATTCAGCAAATTCTTTTATCCTGCAAGGATGCATTAAATTAATCAAAATTCTATCCATCCAAAAATATTAAGCAGCTCAACTGTTTTCAACACTGATGATAATAAAAATGCTTCTTTAGCAGCAAATCAGCATATTAGAATGATTTATGAAGGATCATGTGACACTGAAGACCGAAGTAATGGCTGCTGAAAATTAAGATTTGCATCACAGGAATAAATTACATTTCAAAATATATTCAAATTGAAAGCATGTATTTAAAATTCTAAGAATATTTCACAACATTACTACACAGGCCAGAAACCTGCATTGTCCTTTTTGGTAAACACGCACCATCTATCACCAAATATTATCATATTTTTAGAAAGAGGTGACTTGATACATTTGAAAAGCATAAAAGGTATAAATAAAAAACAATGAATATTATTTGACATATAAAAATAGCCTCTGCATTTTGCCTCACAGCCCACGAATTGCACTGCAAATGCTAAATATTTTTTTTAAAACAATTACATCAAATATTAGTGTTTCACCCAATGCAGGACTCTGACTTAAGCTGTCCCAACGGCTTCTGTCTCTTTATGTAATTCTGTACTAACTTGATGATGGTGAGATTAGATCTCTGTGGATAATTACACTCTAATACAAAATTTCTCTCACCCTCTCGCTGGTGTGGTTTGAGTTTGCTCAGAAAGTGCAAGTGCACTTGCAGCACAGGCTTATGCGTTGCATCATCTTGCTCGAGAACCAATGGTGTGAAGCTATGAGCCGGTTTCTCAGACACTAAAATGACCTAAAGCAGGTGAGAGGAAAAAAAATAAAAAAATTACAACAGACAGACAACACACTAATTTTCCATTCAGGTTAACATTTTTTTAAAAATGGGATAGATCACCCAAAAAAGGAAAATTCTGTCATTCATACACACGAAGGTAACCATTTTGGTGACCACTGACTTCCAGTGTACTGACAAAAAGAAAATCCCCTAAAACATATTTGTGTTCCACTAAGTAAGTCATACAAATTTGGAATGACACGAGGAAATGTAAATGATAACAGAATTTCAATTTCTTGGTAAACTACCTCTTTAACATTTACAAAACAGAACAGAATATGGCACCATGCAGCTCATCACCTCTGGGTCTGCGTCTTCTCGTTCTCTCCTCTCATTTTCTAATCTCAGTTTTTCTCTCTCTGCTAATCTCCTCCTGCGCTCCTCCTCTTCTTTCAGAGCGCTCTGCGTCTCCTGGGCCAGCTGACCCACCTCCAGAAGCGCTCTGATCTGCCTCCGCCCTCGCGGGGTGCCCCTCAAATGCTCCTCAGAGGTTGGAGAGACATCATTCTGCACAAAAAAACAAAAAAACCTTAAATTGCTGACAAATCCACATTCACAGCATCTATGATATTGAAGAGTGTACAAACACACATCAGTAGTGCTGCTCCTGTCAGGTGTGCGTGACGGACTCTGACACTTCTCATTATGAGTGGGCGACTGGGACCTACAAAATAGATACAGTCTTAAATTAATTTAGGCTTATTAGTAGGTAGTAATTTAAAATTTGTTATTTTGTGAGAGTTTAATGCCCAGGGCAGATTGCGGTTGATGAGTAAACTGTAATGATATGAGCTTTACCCTATTTCCTCACACTCTGAATGGCTGAGTTCATCATACACGCCGCTCGATACACTCGTTTCGCTCGTTTCATCACTACTCACTATGATAAAAACAAAACAGCACCATATCTGAATGAAGAATCATCACATAGGTACTATTATTTGGATGGTAAGAACTTTGCACTTTGAGTCTTCAAAGACTTTTGACTCACCAGTAACACATTCTAAATGTTGGACTTCTCTTTTCTTAGGCTTCTTCGCCTCTTGCTTTTGACTTTTTGCTTCAGGCTCTGATAAGGTAAGACCATGTCGCAGCAATCGGTGCCGGTGCCGTGACCCTGACTGCGACCCGCTGCAATCTGAGTCGTCATTATCTGCAGAAAAACTGTTCTCATGTAACAATAAAACTATACGAATACGTCTAATAACATTTTTAACCATTTAACTAATCTGCTACAGATTGTTACTATTAAAAATAGTTTAGTGTTAGAAAACAAAGCAACTTAAAACTAAATAACATATCAGTTTCAGAGGCTGGGTATGTTGTTATTCATCAGAAACAGCATATATATTGAGTTACAGGATTTATAAGGTCTGTAATTCCCCATGGTAGCAGTGGTAATGGCCATCGCTCACCTTCCTCTTCTGTTGTCTCTGATGTTCTGTCAACGTTCTTGCTCTTCTTCTGCTCTTCTCTCGTGCTCTCCGATTGCTCATCAGAGCTGGCGTCCAGCTCAGACGCTGAGGAGAGGTTAGCGCTGATCTGAGCCAGCAGAATCTTCTTCGCAATTCTTTAGAGTAAGTGATGGATGAGGCAGTAATGAGAGAATAGAGAGACAGATGAAGAGAAGAGGGATGAAAAGAAAGAGGGACAAAATGTGAGGTGGGTGACATGTGGATCCAGATTCATTAAACAACGCATCTTTCTCCCACTGCTTTCACTATAATTTCTTAAATGCCCTTAAATAGCAGCAAAATTCTTTTTATGCTGAAACAACTCAGAAAAACAGAAGTCATTTCAATTCTAAATTTCCATATCAACCATCAATGTAAATATAACTGCATATATAAAATATAAATTAACATAACAGGTTATTGGACAGGGTAAAAGATCCAATGGACTGTTAAGTGGTCAGTTAAGTTTGCAAATTATTACCAAAAAAAAAAAAATTATTACTGAGCAAAATGTAAACAAAACAAAAAAAACCATAGAGGCTCTGGTGTAGGCAGACATTTGAACTTCGCACCTCTAAATATGAAACAATGCACCAGCCAAAAAAATAACAATCATTTAAAAAAAGGATATATATATACAGTATATATAAATAAATATACAAAATGCACAGAGGCTGTTGTGTCTGGGGTATAAACTTTTATTACAACTACAATTCTGATACAGTTCTTACACAGTTACTTACATTCCCTCTTCTGAGATGCAAAATCATGCATGCTTCTTTTTGATGAAAATGATGCTTCTGCGTAAAACGTTTCAGTAAAACAATAACAATAATAAATACTTCCAAACAAAGAACATCAGCATGCAATAAATACTCAAGCTTTAGGATTTTTGAAATCCAATGAGCATGAGAGGATTCCACAAGACAGTAAAGAAAAGGACAACAAACAGAAAAGGACACTTTTAAAAGACGGGTGAATGGCAGGGGTTAATCTAGGTTAATTAAGGTTAGGCAGGGTTCCCACTCTGTCCAAGACATTACTTTCCATTTCTTCAAGGCATTTTATGTGACCAACATCTCTAATATTTGAGAAATACATCTGTGGCCTGCTGTTGTTCACCACAGAAAATGAAGTTGACTTGTCCATTGGTTTTCAAAATTGAAAAAAAATAAAAAATAAAAAAAATACATAAAAAATAAAGTTCTGCACTTACAACTGAAGTCTAATAGGTATGAGCTTTTAAAAGCAAAAAGTTGATTTTACATAAATTCTCCAGTAAAAAAATTTTTTGTCATTTGAATTAAGTTCAAGGTTCAGGGATTGACTGAGCTTATATACACTAAACACAAAAGATATTAATCAGAATTTCATATTCTGACTCGATAGCACCAGTCTCATGCTAAACGCATGCAATGTGTAGGCCTAAGTGTTGCGGTTATGGAGAGGAGTCAAGTCATTTTCTGTGGTGATCGACTGCTGGCCCCAGCTTCCGATTCTGCTGTTTAACCGAGAACATTATTTTAATCAAAGATGAAAAGAAATTACAGGTGACATGAGGTACTGTGGTTACTGGCATGGTTCTAAATGCACAGTTAATATGAACTAGTCGTTCATTTGTGCTACCAGAGAAGCTTCTGGAAGATTCAAACCATCCACTCTAATAAGCTGGACAAGATAACCAACCTACGGGAAGTAATACTATTGTTTTGCAATGTGTGTGATATCAACATCACTTAAAAGAAATGCGTGAAATCTAAGCGGAGAACAGAAATGACAGTGAGAGTGCAGACTATGATGTGTACCTGCTCATGACAATACACAGGCAAACGCAGATGATAAAACAAAACGATATGATTCTGCGACGTCATTCATGACAGAATACATGAGAACTGACCGCAGTTCCGAGTCCCAATAGGTCCAAGGATTTCTTCATTTTACAAAAACGTTGTCAATACGACGAACCAGTTTGATTAAAAGGTTACAATAAACACAATTTCCAGGACAGTTGGGTACATTTCCCATGACTTATCCATTACTGGAAAATCGCATTACAAAATTCAAGGTTTTCCAGGTTTTCCAGGATGCGTGGGAACCCTGTTAAGCTACAGAAAAAGAGACGAAACGGGGGGGAAAAAAACAGAGAACAAGAGAAAGAATAAATAAGTGTTTATTGCCTCTCGGTAAGAACCATGCAAATAACACACAGAAACCTCTCATGTGAGAGTGAAGACTACACTCTTTATCCTCAAAACACAGTGCTTTTAACAACTGACTACACAAACGCTTACAGACTGCATGTTGAGCCTGAAAGAGCATCATCACTGCCACCTGCTGCTGCCCCGTGAACATTCTAACACAAATCAAAGCCAGGTCCACCAAAGCAATCACTGCTCATTGGCATTTATTCAGCCTTTTAACCATTTTTATTCATATAAATATTTAGGGGAAAAAAAGTCAGACTTAAATGTACACTGCGTGAGCGTGCACCATTACTCAGTGTGCCAGAGCGCATGCACCAACTGCTGGGCCATGGCTCTGATCTAAGCTACCGTTTTGAAGCACCAACTCAAAAACATCTACATGTAGAGTCAAGTTTCCCTGTCCTTCACATTTCCAATCCCTAACATCCATCACCACCTGCTAAAACGGGGTGAACTTTTGACCTTCTCGCCAATTCACGAGCACATATATGCTGTGCAAAAGATGTGAAAATGAAATATCGAACCAATAAAAATACGGAACTAGGTGCAAAATCGTTAACAAATGCAGTTTAGATCGATACGAATGCATCTTCAGCTTAAGCACCTTAAATGTAGAAAATTCAACTGTCAAGGAATTATTCCCCTTAAAAAGAACAAACAGCTGCTTTCAACACAAATGCTAATACTGTACTACTGCATCCCTACCTGCAATCTAAGTTTGCACGTTTGTTCACTTGAATTCCACCAACAATGACATTTCACTGTCAATGACAAAAGTATTATGTGAAACTACTGTAACACCTACCGTTAGCAAACCACACAGCCTTTGTTCTGACTGACCGAAAACATTACAGCATGAGAACCCGGAAGCTGAGCCCTAAAACACAAACACACAAGAAGTTGTCTGTCTTTCTGAACACAGGATCCATCAGATCCGAGCAAAGAGGTTTAGACTCGTTCTACTCTCTTAAAAGCTTTATTAGCAGCACAGACAGTAAAGAGGAAGAGTGTGGCTAGCAGAAATACTGCCAAAGACATGCAATGGTCTGTCAGTGAAGTGGAATTCAAACACAGGAGCTTCTCCAGAGTTGATTCACTGAGTTCCATTAGACAGTGAGGTCTCAGAGCTTCACCACTGATGGGCGGTGTGTGCCTACGGTTACAGATTCTCTCTACTGCGTGTGGAAGAAACTGTGGGGAAATAAAAATCGGACAGTGTTGATCGAGCAAAAAAAGCGTGTTTGAGTGAGACACATGTTTAGAAGCACTGTCTAGCAGCGGTGCGTGTGGATGTACGAGATGCTTGCGTGCTTTTAAACGAGGTTTGGATCGAAGCTCTCGCTGTAGTGAGTTTGGGACAGCTGGAGTCCAGTGGAGAAGGCCTGTGATGGGAAAGTGTGTGTGGCCCTGATGTAGACAGAATCGTACCTATTTTCTAAATCATCGTCCTCCACAGACAAAGACGGACCTGGCTGGATGTCCATCTCATCACCTAGAGACAGACGGAGAGAATGAACGATTAAAATAAAAAACAACACCCGTTTTGCTTCCGAAATATGAAAAACATCGGACATTATACATTTTTACATCGTAATAACGTTCTATCGGTTTTACCATATGAAGAGAATAATGGTCAGTGTTGGCTTTTTGCACCAAACTCACCGGAAGACTGCTGGAAATTTCCAGAGCCCAGCAATGTGACATCCTCTGTCAGCGGCTTGATCCTCTGATCGTCAGAGTCGCTGCTCGGCCCACTCTCCAGTTCCTGTCCTCCCACCTCACTTGACGAACTCCCGCTCTGTCCCGTCACCCTGGCAACTTTGCGAGCCCTTCCCCTGGTCATTCTGGCCGCTGACCCCTGGTCCTGGGAGCCCCTCCTTGAAGACGCAGAGGAGGACGATGAGGACGATGAGGATCTCTCTTTGAGATTCCGCTTCCGAGAGCCTCTGTCCGGAGGTGTCGTTTTTACCAGTCCAAAGAGACACTGCTTTCTGACTTGCTGGTTTACCTCGTCCCCATCCCCGTCCCCGTCCCAACTGCTACCTACCAAACCCTCTTCCTCACTGTTTGCCATGGCAGCGGCGGTCTGGAGCAGCACTTCAGGCACCTCGTCAGAATCAGAGTCATCCTCAGCTGAACCGGCATGCTCAGCTGTGGTGCTTGGGTTTGTCCGCCGCCGACGTGGTGTGGTTTTCACACGTGGAGAACGTTTATTCTCCTCTGATAAAGACACATTTTTGGGGTCAGTTTGGTCCTCTTCCTCCTCCTCCTCCTCCTCCTCCTCCTCATCTTCTTCCTCCTCATCCTCCTCTTCCTCATCATTATTAACACAATAATTTTCCACATCTTCTCCTCTCTCGGTCATCTCCTCCATTTCCACCCCCTTCTCTATCTCCACCATTGTCTCCCTTTCTTCCAGTGCTCCATCTGTCACCTCACTGTTTATCGTTTGTCTCTCAGGTGATGGATGAATGGAAAGACACGTTCTGCTGCTGGGTTGTGGGCTGACCGGTACAGGCGTGAGTTTAACCACCAGCTTTTTAGTGAGTCCTGGGCTCTGTGATGACATTCCTTTTTTTTTTCTGGCCCTCCCCTTTGGCTTATGTGTTTCTCGGCAGCCACGTTTGGACCCAGTCAGCTCATGGTCCAGGGCTTCCTGCAATTGCGAATTAGACAATGCTGTAATACATTCATATGAACAAACTCTAACACAAAAAAAAAAAAAAAAAAATGTATCACAGTTTCCACAACAATATTTAGCAGTACAATTGTTTTCAACTGTGAATGGCTAATAAGAAGAAATGTTTTCTAAGCACCATATGAGCATATTAAAATGATTTCTGAAGGATCATGTGACACTGAAGACTGAAGTAATAGCCCCTTTCGCACCGCTTTATTTCCAGAACTAAAAGTACAGTACTAAAGTACTGGGACGATTTTGCGCGAACTATTTCCCAGTACCATTTAAAGGGTTGCATTCGCACCGACAGTGGGTACTAAGAAGTGACGTCATTTGTACGCGGCGTTCAACAACGTAAACAAAGAAGAACAAAGTTAACAACAGGAGGATGGAGGATGCTGTGATCGGAGCTGTGTTTTTGTTGTGTCTCGCGGGTTTCACAATAATGGACATGGAATTTCGACGTATATGTCAAGCGACTGAAAGAACGGAAAGGATGACTAAAAGAATCTCCAACGACAATTTGCAGTGTTAGATTTCATCGAGGCTGATAGAAGCACAAAATGCCATAGACGAAGTCTTCAGGTAATTGCCGTTTATAAATGCTCTCAGTATGATACAATGTTTACACAGTAACGTTATATGTTTACACGGTGTTTTAAATCATATGGTGAGGGCTGCCAGACGTTGGCTTAGCCAATCAGCGTACACTTACGTCACGGATAGTTCCTAGAACTGTTTTAGACCCTACTCTGAAGTAGGAGCTAATTTAGTTCCTCCAAACGGAGTTCCTGGAACTAAAACCGTTCCTAGTTCCCGCGGTGCGAACACGCCAAAAAGTGGGTAGTTCCACAATTAGTTCGGGTACTATGAAAAGGTTCCTGCGGTGCGAAAGGCCCTAATGACTGCTGATAATTTAGCTTTGCCATCACAGGAATAAATATTTCAATTATAGTTATTTTTAAAATTAACATTGTTTTCACCATATTTTGCAATTATTTGATGCAAATAATTGCAACCTTGGTGAGCTTAAGAGATGTCTTGTAAAAACATTATTATAATCATTATATAAAATAAATATATATTAATTATATTGAATATTTGATTATTTATATTAGATATTTCATTGTGCATGCTCATTTTCCTATTTTTACACTTAATTACCTAAGTTCAGTTGAAGTTCATTTTTAAACACTAATAATTTATTATAATTTAACTAAAACTTTTAAATGTAATCTGTATTAAATCTCAAAGTGAGTATCTGTTTATCATACTGTACATTATAAAGTTAAGATGCCTAAACATTTAAAATGATTAATTTTAGTTTTGTGTGTGTTGTTTTTAATTTATTAAAACTAAAATTAGATTTTTTTTTGATAACAGCCTTAATGAAACATCGATTACCAGCTTATTGGTGCATCCATAATTAAAATTTAATGGTTAGTTAAAGCACCCATCATTCTTACATCTTAACTGGTAAAAGCGTGGTTTAAGGCTGGAATTACCTGTAAAGTACTGTTGGCGGATTGCAGATCATCCAGCACAGCGCGGAACATCCTTAGCTGCCCAATTCTCTCTTCTTGGTTTCCTTCCTGCTCTCTTTCGCTTTGAACAACTGCCTGGAAGGAATGGCTCAGAGATGTGGTAACATCTACAAACCGCTGCATTCGCTGGTAAAGGCCTGCAGAGGGCACTGGGCCGCCTCCTGGCCCCATCAGATAGGCCGCACCACGACCACCCTTATTAGCCCTGCCCCGGACCGAGTTTGGCTCAGTACGAGAGGCTCGTTTCTGAGCCTGCTCCAGGTTCTCTAGAACCGCATCACAGGCCAAAACCAGCTCCACTAATGGCTCGGGACTGCACACATAACAGTACCACTTCCTCTCCTCCTCCAGGATGGTGGAGAGCTCCTTCCTCCCCAGGTTACGCAGAACACATTTCTTACAGAAGGCATTACTGCAGTAATCACAGCCAATCAGGCTGCCTCCTTCTGCACACCACCTGAATGAACAGGGAATTAGAGCAATTATTTTACAGACCACCAAACACGTGGTCAACTGAGATGTTACCACGGTTTTCCACCAATATATATGATCTGCACATTTCAAAGTTTTCAGCAGTCAATCTCTTGAAAACTGTTGAGAAATGCATTTCACCCAAAACTAAAAGGAAAAAATATTTAGCAAAAAGAAATCTTAAAAATCACCTTTTTTTGCATGGTGTTTTAATTATGATTACATTAGATTTAATTTGTAAACGTATATTAAGTATACATAGTGGCGTTTATCATACTGGATTTAATTTGTTGTCTAAGAAGAAAATAATGTCTCAACATATATATGTGTAACTTTATAAATCAAACATTTCTTTATGATATTCACCGGCACACATTAACCACACTCACTCCATTTAAATACATACAATACACACACATACACATATATATATATATATATATATATATATATATATATATACACACACACAAAAAAAAAAAAAAAAAAAAAAAATGCTAGGCTCCCCTTAATCATCCCATCCATGTACCTGCATTGCTCGTCCATCCCCTCTGAATCTTTGCTGATGTCATCGCTCATATAATACTTAAAACAATTCTGCAAGACAAAATCCATATAAAACTCTAACTACTTGTCTCAACTCTTGAACTACTTGTCACTCAAACATGCAATTTACTGCAAAAAAAACCCCTCTCCTTATTGGTTTCATCTACTTTACATTTTACATACACATTACAGCATATACTCTCATATACATACCTTGCAGATGAGGACATTGAGCATAGGGTGCCTGTAGACTGAGTCACGTTGGAAATGATTCACCTGCTGACCACACGCTGTGCAGTTCACCCTCTCAATCTCATATCCTCCTAATACACACAGCACAAATGAGTACCCCTATACCCAGACACGCACACAGATCTACATTTCATATAGTTCAGCTGCAACATGACGGTTACACACTGGAGAGCCACAGAGAACTTTCTGAACTCTCTATGTGAGAAAAAAATTATTCTGCACGTGTTTGTGTGACAAGGTTTCAAGGTTGGCTGATAAGCCTTTTCAGGACACTGCATGCTTTGTTTCATTCTTGCTACAAACTTTTAAGATTGGGTGTGTGGGAATATCTCAGACAGGATTTGAGGTGGCCATTAGGTATTTTTTTTCCCTGGGAACACTTATAACTAACAAAAGCATCACCAAAAGTTTGGAAATTATAATTAAATTTAAAAAAAAAAACATTTTAATCAAAGAGAAGGGTATGCAATTAAACCAAAATCTTTTTTCAAAATACACCTAGTATTATTTCACAATAACCCTATATAAAATCACTATTTTAATTTATTAAACCTTTGTTCATGTAAAATAAAACACTGCACAGTCTTCACTGTATGAATTAAATATACATCGATCCTTATGAAAATTACTAAAGTTATTCAGTCAAGAGCACTGAGTGATTTTCTCTGTCTTTTGTTGTTTGATTAACAGACAGAGCAGCAGGTATAGGCTGCTGTCCCTTTAAGACTTGATGCATGGATTTGGGGTTTGCGCTCACTTAAGACACAACAGACTATGTTTATGTGAATTCTACACACCCACACTTTATTTTCTCATTCATTCTAATGTGTCAATAACTTTAAGCAGTCTTGCACTAGATATATTTACATACTACAATATGGCAAAATTGCTATCGATACACACTTTATATCATCACAACAATATATCATATCAAACAGCTCTAATGAAAGCTTATGCTTATCTCTTACCTCTGCGTCTGTCACCACCGTCTCTGTGCTGCTTGTAAACCCGTCTACTGCGGAATTCTGGACCACGGAAATCATCACGAGTTTCATTACCCACCGGCTCCGGCAGCACAAACACCGTTCCTGTGTCAGATAATAATAGGGGTCAAAAACAGTTTGTAGTCTCTTAATGTATTCAATAACAGAAACCATAACAAAAACTTTCATGATCATCTGAATCAGCCAAATGAATGTGAGAATAGTAGTGGCACCTTTTGGCAGGACGTTGGTGTCTGGGTCGCTGGAGTGCACAGACATTACATCTTCTGCTCCACTCTCAGACGAAGCGTCCGACTCGTTCATCCCGCTGTGTTTGGTAACAACAGCCGGTTTCCTGTGAAAGTAACGATTTACAAATGAGTTCACTTTGTCAGAGCACAAAGGATTTCCAGATGCATCTCATTATTATTTAAGTTAAACCTTCTCGAACGAGATGACGACAGCATTCCCACTTCTGAGGGGCCACTGGACTGAAAAGAAGAGACAAAGTATTGTAAACAAACAAATCTCTAGAAATCTGATGAATAAAGCAAAAAAAAAAAAAAAACTTCTAAATCTATGCAACAAAGTGTCGCAGGAACGAGTTCTACAATCCAATTTTGAACTTCTCGTTCCATCGTCCCAAATGAAGTTTTTTTTAAATCAATTTAGTTAAATGCTACAAATAATGTCTGTGGTTAACATGAGCATCTCTCAAAATATTTTCATGTTATTCTATGACATCAAATACATCAGAAATACCCCACTTGTTATTTTTATAGAGTTTACATGTCTTGAAAAAGATGGCTGCTAAATGGGACTACATAAGTTGTCAGGTACATTAAACACAATCACACTGAATAGGAACACAATCTACTCACTAGTCCGCTTTTACAGCCTCACTGTGTTTATACTCACATACTTGCAAACTATTCTCAGCTTTCCAAACTCTCCAACTTGCAAATTAAATAAATACTGAAAGAGTTGTCGGAAAGTTAATGGTGGCCATGTTTAAGTCATGTGACTTTTTTTTTAATTTTTTTTTTTAGTTTTTTTACTTCTGCTGTTTACATTTATGCTTCAAAATTCATAAAAGTTGTGTTCATTTGTGAAGATTATTTTGATAAGAAAAAGATTTTGTTGGTCACAGAGCTTATTTTTTGCAGTTATTCAGAACCCAGTGGAAACATCCTACTGGCTTTTGGTCGAAGGAACCAGGGTGATGCTAACTTCTTGGTTGGACAACAAAAATATGTAATTTCTGCCACACACTAAATAATCTCTACCTGGGCGCAAGCCTGCTGCTCCAAGTATTCTTTGGCCGTGGTTCCTGTAAATGAGAAATGACATAATTTTCATTATAACTGCTCCATTAATGAGCTTACTTTTGGTTCCATTTCTGATGTGACTGTGACTAATTTCTCTTCCACGCTGTACTCACCATTCCAGTGTCCAGGTAAAGTAGCTTCAGTCTTGTCTTCCGTGGCTGCTGCCAAGTACTCATGGAGCTTCCCGATCAGCTCACCTAGCTTACTGCCTCCTCCGGCCACCGGCCCAGGTCTGCAAAGACAAGACACAACTGATCTCTATGGCAACTGCCTCCTACTTTAATCTCTCATGATGCATTAAAAACACTGAAAACCCTTTATAAACCTGCAAAACCAAACTATATACAAGCACAGATGGCTCCTATAGAAAGAAGCACACTCAAGCTTCAGTCTGATAGGAATGTGAGGCTTATATTTATCATGAATGAAACCGGGTTCATAAATCTTTTCTTCAGTTCAGCGCCGACTCTTTGTTCGGCTGGTGCTGATAAAGTCATAAAGTATTCAAGTTAAAACACAAAACCTAGCATTACTTTAGAAACAAATGATTAAGCATGGATTTAATTCAAACAGCGACTGGATTTAAAAGATTTATTGTCGAGAAACATTAATAAACACCACAGCTTGTACGTTAGTAGTGGGAATGAAAGAAAGAAAACAGGACGCCTTACCCGAGAACTTCAGCAGACATCGCCTCCTCGCCCGCGGCACTTTAACACACCGCCGAGATTTTAGCACAAACAACAGCAGCGACGGCTTTCGGATATCGACTTAAAACTCATATTTGGCAAACCGCAAAAAATCATCCAGTTTCACCCGCCATCTTCCCAGTGGAACTTGCGCCAGACAACTTAAAATGGCGCACCGGAAACTGCGTCCTGTCCGTGACTGACGTAAAGTGATGGCGTCATTACTTCATCGGATTCCGTCATAACTGCAGAGACGACTGCTGCTGGGTAACATGTTAGCTTTATTTGAGCACGGAGATGCATCACAGTAATTATAAAGAACATACATTTTGTTATTTTTCTGTATATTATTGTGTACGCGAAAAACGAATATTATGAACCCAACATGTTACAAGAACAGTTTATCAATACATATTTTTACTTGTCAACAGCATTTGTCTTGAGTAAGGACGCCATATTTAATTTATCACAAAAGAAAACAAGGCTCTGGGGGTGGTTGTGCAATACAGTTATTAATAAAAAGTCTCCACAAATAGGCTAACTAACAGACAATTTGAAACATTTCAAATAAAACATGCATCCAATAAATATACAATCAGCGAGATTAAAAGTTTTGTTCAATGTGTTGTAATGTTATAAAAAAAATAATATAATAAAGTTAAAGTTTTTCATGTAACGTTTTACAACCCGAATTCCGGAAATGTTGGGGCGTTTTTTAAATTTGAATAAAATGAAAACTAAAAGACTTTCAAATCACATGAGCCAATATTTTATTCACAATAGAACAGATAATAGAGTACATAACAAATGTTTACACGGAGAAATTTTACACTTTTATCCACTAAATGAACTTATTTCAAATTTGATGCCTGCTACAGGTCTCAAAAAAGTTGGCACAGGGGCAACAAAGGGCTGAAAAAGCAAGAAATTTGGAAAAGATTCAGCTGGGAGAACATCTAGCAACTAATTAAGTTAATTGACATGAGGTCTGTAACATGATTAGCTATAAAAGGGATATCTTACAGAGGCAGAGTCTCTCAAAATTAAAGATGGGCAGAGGCTCTCCAATCTGTGAAAGAGTGCGTAAAAAAATTGTGGAATACTTTAAAAACAATGTTCCTCAACATCATATTGCAAAGGCTTTGCAAATCTCATCATCTACAGTGCATAACATCATCAAAATATTCAGAGAAACTGGAGAAATCTCTGTGTGTAAGGGATAAGACCTGTCATTGACATTACTAAATGGGCCCAGGAATACTTCCAGAAACCACTGTCGGTAAACACAATCCACCGTGCCATCTGCAGATGCCAACTAAAGCTCTATCATAATAATAATAATAATAATAAACTTTATTTTCTATAGCGCCTTTAAAGGTACATCTCAAAGCACTTTACACAAAAGAAAAGATAAAAAATTAAAAAAAACAAAAAAAAACAATAATAAACAATAACAATTAAAAGTAAAATAAACATTGTCCATATGACACAAACAAATCACTTAAAAGCTATTCTGAAAAAATATGTTTTAAGAACAGATTTGAAATCACTAAAAGATGAAGGAAGGAAGAGAATTCCAGAGTTTTGGTGCACAAGAAGAAAAGGGCTGATCACCCATAGATCGTAAACAAGAAGGGGGTACCACTAAAAGACCAGAATCAGAGGAACGGAGATCGCGACTAGGAGTATAAACAGTTAACATTTGAGACAAATAATGTGGTGCCAAACCATGCAAAGCCTTATAGGTTAGCATGAGAATTTTAAAATCAATCCGAAATCTGACAGGGAGCCGATGCAATGACTCTAAAACTGGAGAAATATGCTCGCTTGACTTGGACCTTGTCAGGATTCTACCGGCTGAATTTTGAACTGACTGCAGCTTACTTAAGGTGGTTTTAGAAACCCCAGCAAGCAAAGCATTACAGTAATCGATACGGGATAAAACAAAAGTATTTATCAATTTTTCAGCAACCGAAAGGAATAACATGGAGCAGAGTCTTGCGATGTTTCAGAGATTCTGAACATGAGGATCGAAGGTTAGATTAGTGTCAAATATCACCCCCAGATTTTTTAATTTATTTTGAAAATCTAAAACCGTACCTTCCATTGTTAAAGCTAACGTACCAGTTTTACTAATTTGATGTGGTGTGCCAATAAGCATTACCTCTGTCTTATCACTATTAAGACAAAGGAAGTTTTGAGACATCCATTTTTTTATCTCTGAAATGCTGTGTTCAAGAAAGCCAATAGCAGTGGTATCACCAGGTTTAGTGTGAATGTAGATCTGGGTGTCGTCTGCGTAAAAATGGAACTTAAGACCAAGGGATCTAAGAAGCTGACCAAGAGGAAAGATGTACATACTAAAAAGTATGGGGCTCAAAATGGAACCCTGTGGGACACCAAATTTAACAGAACCGACTTTGGAACGACATCCACCCAGGGAAACAAACTGTCTACGGTCTGAAAGATAAGATTTGAACCAATTTAAAACAGTGTCAGTAACACCAAAAACAGTTTCAAGCGAGTAAGTAACACAGCGTGATCAATCAGCCAAAGCTGCGCTTACCTAGAAGAACCAGAATTGAGAGATAACCAGAGTCTGCAGCAATCAACAGATCATTAGTAACCTTAACTAAATGTTTGTAGTGCTGTGAGTTTATTTAAAGCCAGATTGGAGGGGTTCAAAAAGGTTGTTATCAATGAGATGAGTATGCAACTGAGAAGCCACAATACGCTCCAGGATTTTAGCCATGAAGGGAAGATTAGAGATGGGCCGAAAATTATTAAGATTATCAAAATCAACAGGAGTTTTTTTGGGGACAGGGGTTACAGCAGCAATTTTAAATGCTGCTGGCACCATTCCACAACATAAAGAATCATTTTCTTATATTAAGAGCAACAGAGCCTAGGGAGGCAAAGCATGATTTAAACAGCTGCAAAAAGGAAGCCATATGTGAACATGGTCCAGAAGCGCCGTCATGTCCTGTGGGCCAAGGCTCATTTAAAATAGACTGTTTCAAAGTGGAAAAGTGTTCTATGGTCAGACGAGTCCAAATTTGACATTCTTGTTGGAAATCACAGACGCCGTGTCCTCCGGGCTAAAGAGGAGAGAGACCTTCCAGCATGTCATCAGCGTTCAGTTCAAAAGCCAGCATCTCTGATGGTATGGGGGTGCATAAGTGCATACAGTATGGGCAGCTTGCATGTTTTGGAAGGCACTATGAATGCTGAAAGGTATATAAAGGTTTTAGAGCAACATATGCTCCCCTCCAGATGACGTCTATTTCAGCAGGACAATGCAAAACCACATACTGCTGCTATTACTACAGCATGGCTTCGTAGTAGAAGAGTCTGGGCGCTGAATTGGCCTGCCTGCAGTCCAGATCTTTCACCTATAGAGAACATTTGGCGCATCATTAAACAAAAAATACATCAAAGACGACCACAAACTCTTCAGCAGCTGGAAACCTATATCAGACAATAATGGGACCAAATTCCAACACCAAAACTCCAGAAATTCATAACCTCGATGCCCAGACGTCTTCAAACTGTTTTGAAAAGAAGAGGAGATGCTACACCATGGTAAACATGCCCCCGTCCCAACTATTTTGAGAAGTGTAGCAGGCATCAAATTTGAAATTAGCTCATTTTGTGCATAAAATTGTAAAATTTCTCAGTTTAAACATTTGTTATGTTATCTATGTTCTATTGTGAATAAAATATTGAATAAAATATTGGCTCACGTGATTTGAAATTCTTTTAGTTTTCATTTTATTCAAATTTAAAAACGTCCCAACATTTCCGGAATTCGGGTTGTAATTTAATACAGGCCTAACAGTTTGGAGAATGGATGGGTGAATTTATATTTTATTTTAGCATCATTTTAGCTAGTGAAGATAATTTTTTCTTAGTTTTAGTTAACAATAACAACACTGATGGTAGGCTATATATAAGGACTTCCCTCACAGCCTCATTTTCATTTAAGAAAAATTAAATATGGTATCTTCCTTTTGAAAAAAAAAAACTCATTAAAGACAATACTTGGAAAAACCAAGTCTAAAATCTGTGTAAAAGCTGGAGGCTGTTGGAACGTGTTTGAAGAAGCAAATGTCTGTAAATGTGAATTTGTGTGCAGCTATAAATATAATCCTGTGACATAGATTCACACAATCTTCATGATGCGGATGTGCAGATCTATGTAGTCGAGTTGGCTCGTGGCGTGTTACCGTTACTCTCAGAGTCCATCTCTTGATCTGAAACAAGCCCAAGGCCTGTGTGACACAGCTGTCTCTCAAGCGCTGTGATTCTTTGCTTTAGTCTGCTTTGAGTGGCTGTGAACTCCCCAAGTAACCGCGCAAATCGTGCTTGCAGAACATCCAGTGAGCCCTCCAGACGTTCGACCTTCTCATCAGTATCCATGACGAGCAAACCTCCCTGTGCGGTGCTTTCATCCAGAAGCCCTTGCTTCCTCAGAATCTCCCTTCCACGCTCCTCCAGAACCTTCTGTGCATCTGGGTATTCGGTTACGGCCTCCATGAGGTCGTCCTTTGAAAGGCAGAAGAGGTCAGAGTAGCCAATGCTGCGAATGTTAGCCGTTCGGCGGTTTCCCATTTTACTGCCCTGAATGTTAAGAATGCTAATCTCGCCAAAGCAACCCCCAGCCGTTAGCAATGCAAACTGTGTCACTCCATCATCAGCGACAACTGCTAATTTTCCCTCTTTAATGATGTACATCTCTTTTCCAATGTCTCCTTTTCGGCATATGTAGTCGCCAGGACTGTAGACTTGGGGGCGCAGCTTTAAAACCAGTTCTACTAACAGCCCGGCCTCGCAATCTTGAAAGATGCGCACTTTCTTTAGAGTAGATAAATGAACATTGATAGCAATTTCTGCACGTAGCTTGTCGGGAAGATTCTTTAAGACTTCCTGTTCATCCACTGCTTTCTGATTCGTCCACAGGTAGTCGAACCATTTAATGACACGTGTCTCAAGATGGCGACTTACTTTGCGGAAGTGCATGTAATGTTTAATAGCATCAATCCGTGCCTGGAACTCTGCCCGTGTGGCATTCATATTGGAAATCATGGAACCCACGTTACCCACAATGGTGGCAAAAATCAGGACTCCGACAAGAAAATCGAACACCACAAACACATATTCCTCGTCCCGTACGGGTGGTGGCATCTCACCGATGGTGGTGAGTGTCAGGGTGGACCAGTAGAAGCAGTATATGTAGCTCCGCCTCAGAGCTCCTTCCTCTGTGGATGAGATGTTGGGATAAACCCACTCATCTGACCCAAAACCTAGAGACTTCGAGATGGCATAGAAGATGCAGGCATTCCAGTGGATGATAACCAGAATGTAGAGAACCAAGTTCCAGATGCGGAAGATGTTTGGGTAGTTGGTTCTCGTCTCCGTCCGATTAAAGAACTCGAACATACGAGAGAAGCGCAAGAGGCGGTTGAAGCGTAGCTGTGGTGTGTTGATGCCCAAGATGATGTACGCCAGGTCTGTGGGGAGGATGGAGATAACGTCCAGTTTGAACTGAAATGTGTGAATGTAGCTGTCTCTGAGTTTCGCCAAGTCCTTCACCAGAAGTCCTTGCTCTAGGTAACCTGGGAGGGCATAAAATGCTTTATAAGAGGCAATTCCAGAATGGAAAGAATATAAAAATCTGTGCGTTGTTCAGTTTCCAAGATGCTGAAGGACCAAATGTTGTTTGAGTCTGAGTAAAGAATTGACAATATATTCAATAAATTGTCTGTCATATAATTTTTTATTGTACATAAACAAAAATGTCCATGGGATGAATCTTCACTTCATGCCAACTTTAAATAAATATGAACTAGCCCAACAACATGCTATTTTTTTTAACATGACTTTGTCTGAATAGGAAAATGGGCAACTTTGTAAACTCATTAAAAAAAATTAGAAGTGTGATCTCATGGAACGAACACTGAGACAAATATTGCACTATTATTAGCCACATTAATTGACAGATGAACTTGTGGCAAAATACTGATTTTGATTTGATGCGCAGCCTTTGATGGCAAAAACAAAAGATTTGGGACGGGTTGTCTCTTAAAAGTTTTTATTTTAAACTATTCACAATTAGTTATACAACCAATAAAATGCAACTAAAATAGCTGAGATTTTATTTGTGTTCAACACTGATTTTTCAATGCATTTCTATAGCTCATACAGTCGAGCATGGCGCTAGCAGCACCAAGGTTATGGGTTCAATTCCCAATGAATGCATAAACTGATCAAATGTTTAACTGCAGTTTATTACATTTCCTTCCCAATGCAATGCAATACAAGATTTTGCAATGATAATATGAAACCTGATTTCCTAAATAATATTTCTGTTATGAGTGAAGGCACTAAATGAATCTAATTATTGAGATCGTATGTGGTATATAAATCAGGAATTTTGAGTATGTGTGTGTGTGTATATATACCCGTCCTTAGCCGCATACATGAATCCAGTATGTAGACAAAGTCACACAAGTAGTCAAGCACCAGCCAGACAACAGGATTCTCAGTCTGCAGCTGGTCAAAACATGCTCTGTACACACAGAGGAAGAAGGAGAAAGAACATGAGAACCATAACTACTGTACATAGATAATCAGCACATACGCACATCAGGCAGGGGTCTCAGAGGGCTGTTCTGTTTGTGTAAGACTGACAGGCATAACGAAAGAGCATTGCAGCACTGTAGCAATTAGTTACGCCAGAAAACAAACACGCCAACACAGGGGACTGTGCTCTCTTAATGGTTTATTAAGTGCAGATTAACAAAGGGTAATAATGAACATGTAAAGGAGAACGACTAGGTGAAAAGTCGCACCTTGCCACAAGAAGTACCCAGTTATAAAGCACAGCAGCAGCGATGAAGAACAGCCAGTAGTAGTAAATATCATCAGAGGGAGAAACTATAAATGTCTCCCATTGCTTCCTGTGAAAAAAACACAAATTTGTAACGCAAGTTATCAAATTTATTTCCACTATATGCAGATTATTTGCTTTTAATGTCCATTTGTCATTGCATTTTTTTTTTTTTAAAAAAGACATAAATAAAGTGTATCTGTGTCACAACTGTAATATTACTTTGTGATTCCCTTAGTGTTTCCATTGGCATCTGGTTGGTTGTTGCTCCTTCGACTGGGTGGAGCTCGTACTTCGGGTCCCCGGAATCTCTCTAGGAAAGAATCGGGTCTCTCCTCCTCCTCTATCAGACTCCTGTGTGCCCAGTCTCTCAGAGTCACCACCAGACTCACCAACCTGGCAACACAAGAGAGAAAGCTGTTATCCAGACACAAGTGAGAATGTGGATGTGCATGTTTGTATGGATCCTAAACCTGGACAGGGCTGCTCTTCCTCTAAAGGAGTTTCTGGACGGTGCATCCTGAGGCTCTAGGGCAGCTACTCGCTGCAGCTCAGACGAGGTGTCATCACATGCAGAGTGAGACCTGAGAGAATAACGGAAAGATGGAGACAGAAATGTGTTTACAGCTGATTTGCAATGTCACACCATATTTTATATTATCATGGTGAACTCCACGAATTGTGTTAAATATGTCTATGTTGACAGCATGTGTGGCTAAATTTTGAAAATATTATTCAAAGTCAGTAAAACAAAGGAAAACAGCAGGAATGTATACTACCAATCAAAAGTTTGGGGGCAGTAAGATTTTTAATATTTTTAAAAGAAGTCTCTCAGTTTAAAAATACAGTAAAACAGTAATATTGGGAAATATTACAATTACGTAATTTCATCTAATCATTCTAATATGCTGACTGGATGCTCAAAAAACATTTTATTATCATCAGTGTTGATAACAGTTGTTCTGCTTAATATTTTTGTGGAAACTGTCTCGCATTTTTTTCAAGATCCTTTAATAAATAGAACATTTAAATGAAGAGCATTTATTTGAAGTAGAATTAATTTGTAATATTAAATTAAATCACTTCTGTAATGCTTACTATCCATGCTGAATGAGCAACAACTTCCTTTCAGAAAAAAAACAAAAAACATCTTTCTGACCCCAAAGTTAAGAACGGTAGTGTTTTGTTACATCACATGAATTAGTCATGAATAAATATTTATTTTTAGTTATGTCACATACTTAAATGATATCCTTGTATAGATTTTAAAGTTGGCGGTTTAAAGTTTATGATACAAAGAGTACAAACAGCTCAATTTTGAGGTAAATGACAGCATCAACGATACTGTTGATAGAGTATTGATAATATCAAAAAAGTAGATTTTTGAAACTGCTTTGTGACACTTCCTTCATGAGGACCACAAGCTAGGTCACCACAATGGTTTTACTGTCATTGCAGAGATGGAAAAACAAGTCTACACACAGACACACACAGTCACTGACCTGCTGAGCACACTCTCTGCTCGGTCCTGCTCGTCCTCTTGAGTTTGCACAGAGAGCTGATGAGAGCAGGGAGATCCCTCAGCAGCCGACTGGCCCGTCATACTGTACACACAACACACCTTTATTTGTATACCATACATTACAACAACATAGTATCCAAAGGGATATTTTGTTAGAGTTAGCTAACTTTTGTGGACATCCCCAGTTGGGCCAAATTCTATCTCCAAAGGCATTAGTGCGATCTCGTCACTGCATGTGCCATTACATTCCACTGACGCTCGCTAGATTTCAGCAGAACATGGCCTTTAAGACTTCTTAGGATGCTTGGAGTCAGTGGTGAAGTGCAGAGGGACAGCAGGTCAGAAGTTACCAACATTGCCTTTCACTGGGAATGTGAGTACTATGACAGTCTCAACTTACCGTAAGATATAGACAGAACAGGGAGAGAGGGACAGCGAGAGATTTAATAACTACTGCTTCAAAAGCGGACTGAGGAATGATCTCATGGTTAATGAAGGAACAGCTTTCGGGACTGATGGATGGATGGCTTAATGGACGGATGGTGCCATGTCTAGATGAATGTTAACAATATTTTTGTTAATTGTCTCATTAAAGAAACACAGAGTGACACACAACTCTTCCCAGAGGACAAACACACAGAGCTAATGTCTCACGAGAAATAATGGTTGCTAACACAAGTTCTTGAGAGACACACACACACTTACTGCTAGAGTTTTAGTTTTATCTTAAGTACAGATCATTGTCCTCTTTAACTAAAACACTTTTGAAGTATTTTTGGAATATATTTACATTTTAAAGTTTACAAAAATAATAATTTTACTGTAAAAGCTGTAAATATGTTGTTCTTTAAAGACTGAATTAAGTATATTTAAGTAAAAAAACAAAAAACAATTTGCCATAAATATTAAGAATTTAAGAAAACAAAATATTTTAATATATAATATTATACATACAATAAAGAATACATGTTTTATAATATTATAAATTATTCAGATGAAACCATGCTATAACTCTTAAGTCAATAAAAAAAAATCTTTACGATGTGTATATAAACTTACATATGAGAAATGAGAGATGAATGTGAACTTATTTTACATGTCTAAGACAAATTCCCTTCAGCAGCTCCTCTTCTTTAGGATCCCCAAAAACTCTGGAATGTTGGTCCATATTACATCCTTATGCTCAACAAGAAATCTTCTGATCTTCATACTAGAAATGTACAGTTCTCTATTTATGATTTTTGTGTAAACAGAATAATACTACGATCGGTCATACCATCTCACTTTCTCATCTCTAGCGTGGAAGTCACTCCAGCAAAAGAGGTAGAGAGAGAGACAGCGGGTGAGATAGAAAGGCTGGGTATGCAGGGGCAGGGCAAAAGAGAATGGGAGGAGAAAAAAATGAGAGATGGTCACATAAATTAGTGACATTTTCATGAACACTGAACAGTACTCAGTTGCAAAATTGCATGGACAAGAGCTGTTTTCATTACTTCAAATTCCTCCATCTTGTAAAATCACTGCCAGAGTTGAAGTGAAGTGTGGCCAAGTATGGTGACCCATACTCGGAATTTGTGCTCTGCATTTAACCCATCCAAGTGCACACACCTGGAGCAGTGGGGGGTTCAGTGCCTTGCTCAAGTGTCTCATTGAAGGTGGAAGAGAGTGTTGGTTATTCACTCCCCCCACCTACAATCCCCACCGGACTCAAACCCGCAACCTTTGGGTTACAAGTCCAACTCTCTATCCATTAGGTCACGACTGCACCATTACCCTTGTTTTACCTTTGTGTACCTTCATGTATTCTGAAGTCTTTAAATTTTGCCTTGCACTTCTGTAACAGAATTTTTCCATACTGGCTAAACACTTTCTGGGTCAGCCTGTTACAACTTTGACAGACAGGTGGGATTTTCGAACTGAAAGCAATGATTGGACAAACATTTTATGGTCTTCCACAGAAGAGATGCAAATTTTAGATGCACCTTTGACAGATACAAAGATGCACTATGGATTAGATGAATTTGATGAAATATGAATTAAATGATCTTGGAATTCCACAAATTAATACAAATATCCCATTATATATCTACTACACAACAAATTTGCAAATATAACAACTTTTCACATTGATTAAAAATGTTTTAATTAGTGTTTTCTTCATCTCTCATATGTCTCTGCATGAAAACAAGGACCCTGATCTGTTATTTTCTACAATAAATGTGTGCATATTTACAGGTGCCCACACAAAATTAGGTAAGACTCCAATGGGAAATGATGTGAATATACTTGGTTTTGGTTTCTGAGCAGCTCATTTCTCCTTGGACTCCAGATCCACTGTACCAGTAACAGCTGCTCAGCCCTGCTAACTCTGAACCCAATGGACCAATCAAAACATCAAAACCTATCACTGTTCTAACTCTTGAGCTCAATGGACCAATCAAACTCCTACTGTTGTGACTCAAAGCCCAACAGGCCAATCACACAGTCATTGTACCAAGTCTGAAAACCAGTATCATCAAAATATCAGAGAATCAGCATGTCAGCTGATTCTCTGTAGAAAAACTAATTTCCCTAGCTTACAGTCATAAACAGAGAAAAGAATTTGCAAAATGTTTATTTATATACACACAAACATATATATGTTCTCATTTGAGCCAGCTGATCGAGCCGTACATTGCCAAAAGCGTTTTTTTGTTTGTTTTTTTTACATTTTGGATAAACCAAAATAAAATAAATGAACATTAAGATCAGTGTTTCTCTAAAGACATAAATAATCTGATAAACTGGGGATTTTACCCTGCTTTGGACAAAATGATGAGACTTTATTCAAATCATCATCTTGATCACATGCATTTTGAGTTACAAATTCCCACAATCCATCAAAGCAGAGACAAACCATGTGTGCAGCAGGAAGAATCAGAAGTCACAATTTTACTCAACATTTGTCTGATATCAACGCTGGTGTAGGTTAATGTAGCTACACTGGCATAAAATGTATTTGAAAGACAAGCAGGTATTTAAAACATGAATGCAAATAAAAAGAGTACTATTACAAAGAAATGTATAATAATCTTTAATTCAATTATCAATGAGTTCATAGCAGGACCCCAAAACTAACCTGATGCCAGCAGCGTTACCACATAATATTTGTAATTTTGTCTAATTGAGATTCCTGCGTGTTATTGTGGATAATGAAAGCTGCACACCCATCCTCAACTGCATAAAAAGAAAACTAAACACAAATAAGCAACGAGGCCAATATTTCCAGGCATCAGTAAACAGGGGATATGTTTCTTACAAACTCGCATATACACAGTCTCTCTTTCACACACACCCGCTTCTCCTTAAACCTGGTCTCTGAGTTTGGCCAGTCTCTGAGAGAGCTCGTCCTACAGTGACAAAGACAAATATAAAACCATTACAGTACATATCTGAAATGAGTTTGTTCGTATTTCTATGTAAGCATGTGTGTGTTATAATACCTGTTCTGCAGATGCTACGCTGGTTCCCACTGATCCTGTCTGACCTTGAGGAAGCTCCATATTGAGGTCCAGCCTAAACACACAAGTACAGACATTGGTTTTTATCTTACATTTTTGTCCTAAATTGGGTTGAGTTACGAAAAAGATTTCATTAACTGAATACTGGCAGTTATTCCCTGATTAAATTGTATTATTAAATCAATAACTGAATCATAGTCTGATATATGATTTAGTAGTAGTAATAATTAATAGTACACTACTGTTCAAAATTTTGATATTAACTTCTTTACTTTTTTTTCTATTGAGCAAATGCATTGAATTGACTAAAAAAGGGATAGTAAAGACATTTATCATGTTACAAATGGTTTCTATTAAAAAATGCTGTTCTTTTGAACTTTTTTTTAATCAAAGAATTCTGAAAATAATCTCAGTTTCCACAAAAACATTAAGTAGCATATCCTTTTTTACCATTCATATAAAAATGTTACTTGAACACCAGATCAGCAAATTAGAATGATTTCTGAAGGATCATGTGACACTGAAGAGCTTTGCCATCACAGGAATAAATTACATTTTAAAATGTATAAAATTGAAAACAATTATTCTATATTTTAATAATATTTCACATTACGGTTTTTACTGTATGATCAAATTTACTGTATGAAAAAATCTGTATTCATTTGATTTATGATCAAATGAATACAGCCTTAGTCAGCATAAGAGACTTTTCAAAAACATCAATAAAAACTTGCCGACCCCAGACTTTTGAATGGTAGTGTGTGCATTATAGTATCTACTTAAAAAAAAAAAAATTAATCTCAGCATTTGAAATGTTCTTACCCGGCCTCATCCGCCATTTCCATCATCAGAGCATCGACTTGACCCTAAAACACAGCACAGTGTCACAAACGGAAAAACAACTATGTCAGTGTATATCTGACCCACAGAGCGGTTGTTGTAGTAAGCGAGTGTATGTATCACCTGTGGTGTAGTGAGTGTTGTGGTGCTGCTCATTGTGTCCTCCATCTGAGCCGTCTGTACGTCCAGAGTTTCAAACTGACGCTCAAACTTATCCATTAGAGCTGAAATCTGACCAATCAGAACACAGGGAATTAATACTGCCAGTCAAATCTAGACAAATCAGATTACCGCAATTGTTTTTATGAGCTGCTCAATGAAAATACTTCAAGAACAAAGTCGTCGTCCTCTCACCTTCTCAAGGTTCATGCTCTTCAGGGTTGCATCCATTCCCTTCACCACCCCAGCCATAGATTTGGTGACCTGGAGAATAAAAATCAAACGTTAACTGTTAAATCTACTGGATAATTACTTGGGTATGTCCAGTTTAAATGAAAAAAAAGAAAAGCAGTTTGCGTACCTGGTTCATGGTGACTGCTGTCTGTACTCGCGCAGCCACCGCATCCACTCTTGCGCTCATTCTGAGGAAGTTCACTGATTGGTTCTTCTGGCGAATGGCGTTTTCCGCATGTATCCGGGCAACCTCCATATTGCCCTTCTGGACTGCCTAAGTTACACAGACATAAGCAGTGGTTCATTGGAACACTGGTCAAAAAACAGTCCCCCTCCCACTTTCACTCAAGTATGTTTTTAGCTAGATATTTAGAGTTTCAGATTAATATAATTCTTGACAATGTATGTGTACTTTCTCTTAAGTAAAATGTATCAATACTTTTTTACTTTGCAAAACTTAATACTCATAAACCAGCTCCAAAAACCTCAGCATTTATGTAAATGTGTTGTGTGATGATGCTACAGCCTAAAGTTGCTTTCTCTGAAATGATGTAGTGTCTAAATGCCATTCAATGGATATGTGTGTTTTGTTTGTTTGTTTACCTTCTTGACCTTGGCCTTCTCTGCTTTCTCTTCTTTGTCGCATTTCTTGGAACTCCGCTGAAGCTCTTTGGCTGCAAACTTGAGGTTAAACAAATTCTCTGAAGTCAAAAGTCAAGGAAAGATTTAAAAAAAAAAAAAAAAACCCACCGCAGTGTTTGTGTTATTATCTGATACCTTCAACAGATTTTTTTTTAAATGATAAAAATACACACCTCAACACTGTAACAATGACATTATAAACAAACAATGTACACCGTCTCGAAACTGAACAAACTAGTCTGACAGGCTGGGCAGAGAGTTCACCTAAATAACACATGGGCGGCGACATTACGTAATTTTACGTCACAGTCGTACCTGGCGGAATTTGATGATGTTTTTGATAACGCACTTACCAAAATAATCACTTTTAACTATATAGACTGAGAAAATTAAAAACAGTACTGGGAGCTCACGCCCTTATTTAACTTTCCGATTTACATCGTTTTACTACGCTGCATACTAAAATCCATTCTCTAAATCAATCTCTACGTTACCTCCACTGACGAGAAAAGAAGTCCCGCAAATGCGTTGTTTGATGTAACGGCTATGTAATGTGACCTGACCTATCGGTATATATTAAAATGTTGCCAACACAGAGTTAAACCCATAAATAACTCTCAGTAAAAGTGATTATAGTCCCATAGACAAAGTGAATCTCGGGCCCGACCACTCCAGTCCGCGAGGATACTTTCCATGTTGGGCATAACAATCCGGTTCGGCTGCTGGCTGGTGCTTCTTGAGGAAGTGTAACGATTAGACGGCAGTAGTTTTCAGTCCAGTCTTTGCCAAGCTCTTCGTGTGGATCACTAACTGTCCCCCGCTCTGTTTGTTGTAATTTTCCTGTATTCACTTCCGGCTTCTCCAAACAACTGGAGTGATGTCACAGTCACGCGCTCAGGTCAGCTATCGCGGTGATGTCACGGGCAAAACAGCGAAAGAGAAAGATAACGCTCTGACTGAAATTCGATCCATTTTTAAAATAAATATATTTCTAAATAATAATAATAACGGCAATAATAAATAAATATAACAATAATAATAATACATCATACTTTAATCTACATTCATGTCCTTTTGGCTGGAAGAGATCAAATAGAGACTAATCACAGTTTTACACCTTTATTATAAAAAACAATCCAAAATGTGTAGAAAAAAAAAGGACACATACGTTAATGACATCTAACATCATGACCATCTTCACTGTTATTGTCACTGAACAGATCGAGGGTTTGTCACAACATGACAACAGATCCCTGATACAAAAAAAAAAAAAAAAAAAAAGCAGCCATGAGAAATGGAAAGGAAATGAATAGACAAAATGAACTCATCTAGTCAACTCCTTTCTTGATTAGCTGGGAAACATCTTTCAAACATTCCAACTTTCCAAAATAGTGTAAAAGAGAGAAAAACAAAAGCGAGAAAGAGGGATAAACAGCAGATGATAAGAGAAGGGCGAGAGAGAGAGAGAGAGGTACCAGTGTTTTAAAAAATATTTTTTGTTAAAAACAGCCTTTGACACCACAAGCCAAACTCAGATTCAATTCAACTTATGATCTCTTCAGTTTATAATGCTTTGTCTTCATCATCCTGAAAATACACCAGTGAAGCACATTACCATTGATTATATGATCACATGAGAGGGATCCTTGTTGTCTTCCTTGTTTAAAACATAATAATGAACCGATGATAATGGCATAGAGAAAAAAAAACATTGCAAAAAGTCAAATAAAAAAGGTGAGAAAATAAACAGTCTGTTGCTCTTCAGATAGCTTCAATTTACATTATATCTGAACCAGTCAGAGTCCATCACCTCACATCCACCAATCAGCTGCCACATATACTTGACATAAAATGTGCAAACATTATCAATACTAATGTTCTCCTTACTGCAAGATAAGAATGAATTAAAGTGTATCATACAAGAGTGGAAAAATATAAATATATTCTGTAAAAACAGTCTGAAGTGTTTTTGTGTATTTGAACAAGAGGAGAAGGGAGAAGTGCATTTTCTCCTACATTTCCCATAATCCTCCTCGTGTCTGTGCTCAAATGGATGAGGATTACCATGAGTGATCTGGAAGTAGTTAATGCATCTCAGAGGTTGCACTTGCACCAAAATTGATTATATTATTGAACAGAGGTAAATGCATAACCTGATTGAATAGTAAAGTCAAGTCAGTTGAATCACATGGTAAACTTAAGTGTTCTCAATGACCCCCTGGGTTAAAAAAAAAAAAAAAAAAAAAAAAAAAAAAAAAGGGTACGAGAAGAATGCGAGATGGAGAACGTGAGAGGAGAGCAGCACCATCTTTCTGACAGAATAGATTCCTCGGAGTGAAAGAAGCCAGAAACCAAAAGAATCAAAGCCAAACAGGAGGAGGAAGGGAGGATGAACACAGAAAGAAGGGAGGAAAGTTGACTCTTTTCCGCTCTGGACCAGAATAAGGCAGAGGTGGCTGATTAGTTGATGGCGTGGTAGTTTCTGTGGAAGCCACAGAGAATAGAGAGCACCACAGTCCAGGAAGAGTCATGAACATCAAGTTTCGGAGATGACAACAACAACAACTGTAAAAAACAAAAACAAATCATAAAAAGACAGTACTAAAAACAAAATCCCTGCAGTATCGCTGTAGTGAATCTGTGTAAAGATCATAAAATGTCAATGTGTCCAGCCCATAAGATGGCTGACCCTTGCACGTTCAGTCATGCGACGGACCCTTCCAGACCGCGACATTCCTAGATTCAGCGGGTCTGTCGTCGGCCCCTCATCCTCAGAGTCATCGTTGTACAGAACAGTCCTTCGACCCTGGTTACGAGTGTTAACCCGCCCTGACTTTGGAGTCCTTTGATTTGACCTCTGACTTCCGGTTTTTGTTGATGACGAAATGACATCGTCTTCCTCCTCTGACTCCTCCTCTTCCTCATCAAGCTCCTCCTCTTCCTCCTCTGGTTCCTCCTCTTCCTCCTCTGGTTCCTCCTCTTCCTCCTCTGGTTCCTCCTCTTCTTCATCTCTTTCATTTGCGCGCCGTGCTCGTTTCACAGGCGTTGTTTGCGCTTCTCCTTTGCGCTTTCTCTTTGTGTTATCGATGGAGGCCACTGCCGCTTTGCCTTTCTCTGTGTGTTGCGGGGCTTTGCTGTAGTCGTGATCGCCGCCGTCGGCAAAGCCACCCACCTCAGCCCCGCTGTCGTCACTCTCGGACGAAGACGATGAGGTTCCGGAGGAGGATGACGATGCAGATGTTGAGGATGATGATGAGCTGGTGCTCTCGCATTCAGAGACCTCCCCCTCTTCAGGTAACGCGGCCCCTCTCCTACGTGAACTTCGACCTCCGTTTGGCAGTAAGCCATGGCCACCTATATATAGAAGCACAGAGGACACAATTTCACGGTCAAACTTGAGGTAAAACAAATCCTTTGCAATATACACTACAATTCAATAGCTTGTAGTCAGTAAGATGTCTCTTATTCTCACCAAGGATGCATTTATTTGATCAAAAATAGAGTAAAAAACAGTGATACTGTGAAATATTATTACAATTTTACACAACTGTTATATTTAAAAATATAATTTATTCCTGTGATGGCAAAGCTGATTTTTCAGCAACATTACTCCAGTCTTCAGTGTCAAATGATCCTTCATAAATCATTCTAATATGCTGATTTGCTGCTCAAGAAACATTTCTTATCGGTTTTGCTGCTTAATATTTTTGGTGTGTGATACTGTGATACTGTCTTAAAAAAAGATCAAAAGAACAACATTAAAACAGAAATCCATGAAAAAGTCCTTGTTGAATAAAAGATTTCATATCTTTAAAAAATAAAATCTTACTGAACCCATGCTTTTGAAAGGTAATGTATGTTTGTTTGTGTACCTGAGGATTTGTTTGGTGTAACACGGCTGCGTGTAACTCTGTTGGCTCCTGCCTGCTCTGATGAAGAGGACAAGGCAGATGAGGAGGAAGAGGATGAGGATGAAGAGGATGGCTGACTGTCTTCATCGACTTGTGCAACATTCAAATCTGGTGAAAGAAGTGAACACTATTTAGAATGCATATGAACTAAATTCACCATTATTATGATCATTTCCAATTCTGTTACAGTGGTTGATTTTAGACAACCCCAGTTTGGAAAGAAAATCCATGTCGAACTCTCTTACCTTGAGAGGATTTCCGTGAGCGGCCTTTTGCAGACACCTGGGAACTTTTCTTTCCTGATTTCTGTTTCCCTTTGGGGCTGCAGAAACACACAGGTTTAAAAAAAGGGTAAAAAGAAATGAAAAATCTATGTGCACTCAGTACTATGGATTTGACAGTGGGTGTCCATGTTTTACCTGTTGGGATAGGAGCTCTGTAATCTCTTGCTGCAACTGAGTCTCTGTTGACTCCTACGTTGATTCTGAACTGCATATTTGTAGTCTGAGATTATGGGAATGATCTGATTCTCAAAGAACGCCGAGAGACTCAGAGTCATACTGTAGATCTAAACAACAAACAATATCAGAGTCATACTGTGGATCAGCTGTAAGGCCTAAACCTTCTCGGACTATTTTACCGTAGCTGCATAAAAAAATAAAAAAATAAAAAAAATCAGACAAAAAAAATCAGTCCAATGAAGACTGCAAATCCATATTAAAAAGACAGAAATATACGGTTTTAATTATACAAAAGTACAGTTAACAGCACAACAGCATTAGAAAAAAAAATGTATCAACCATATACATTACTGTTTAAAAGTTTGTGGTCAGTAATAGTTTCTATTTGAATTTATTTGATTAAAAAAAATACAATAAAACAGTAAGAACGAGTAATGTTACAACTGAAAATACATTTCTTAAAATGTAATTTATTCCTGTGATGGCAAAGCTTAATTTTCAGCATCATTGCTCCAGTCTTCAGTGTCACATGATCCTTCAGAAATCATTCTAATATGCTAATTTGGTGCTCTAGAAATATTTCTTATTATCAGTGTTGAAATCAGACGCACTGCTTAATGTTTTTGTGGAAATGCTGATATATTTATATAAAAAAAAAAAAAAAATGTAACAAAGTCTTTGTCACTTTTGATCAATTTAATGCGTCTTTGCTAAATAAAAGTACTTATTTCTTTCAAAAAGCCTGAAAATGAATACACCTTAGAAATTAATTAATTGTAATGTCTGTCTATCAATGTGCTGAGTGTGTTCACTGAACAGCTAGAAAAATGGGTTCTGATCTTACTCGAGACTTCTTGTTGGGTGTGTAAGCCTTTGAATTACTGAAGATAAGCCGCACGTCTTTGGCAAACTCCATGGGATTCTCGTAGTTCCCACCCATCAGGGTCTCAGAGACTGTGCCTAAATCCATAGGAGTGTCTATAATATCACGATAATCCTGATACATACACAGAAAGAGAAATTAGGTCGGAATGATTTCCAACATGGAAAACAGGAAGTGACAAGCATAATGTTAAAGGGAGTGAACAAAAAACGATGGTAATTGTGAAGAAAGAGCGTAGCAGGAAGAATGAGGTACCGGGTAGGTGAAGAGGTCGACAGGCTGGCGAAAAGGCTCTGAATCGGAGCTTGCAATCATTCTCCTCAGAAGGGCTTTGCACTGTCCGTGCCATGCGTTGATATCCAGGACCACTCCACGCTTCTGAGGAACGTTATTGGACCTCTGAAAATGGCGGAAGAGGTTAGAGAAAGCACACCTGGTACTGTAACACTTCATAGTAAATAAATTATAAGCTGAATTTTCTCACCCTCTGACCAGTGGAGGTGCCAGGAGTATCTGAGTCCACATCCACAGTCTCCTACAGAGCGAACAGAGACAATGAGTTCCTCTGCTTAATATAGGGGTGTCCAATCCTGCAGAGTTTAGCTCCAACACAGTTGCCTGGAAGTTTCTAGTGAGTCTGAAAACCTTGATTAGTTGATCAGTTAGGTTTAATTAGGGTTGGAGCTGAAGTCTGCAGGAAAGTGGCCCTCCAGAAACCAGTTTGGACACCCCTGGCTTAATACTAAAATACATACAGCAGGCTGTAGCTGGCCCAAAAGTTTTGTCACAGTGGTTCTGGGTCAGCAGACCATACTTGCTCTGTACACACACACACACACACTTACCTCTTCCTCTTCCTCTTCCTCACTGCTGAATTCGCTCTTCATCTTATTGTAGAGATCCAAGATATCAGTACAGGTCTGATCCCTGCAGACACACATGCACATTAACAGTGAAAATGCTCAGTATGATCACTGAGCTCAGCAGGTGAACCAGAGGGATCGTAACCGATATGAATGTGTAAGTGACTGCATTTTCTCTAACCTGATGAAACGCAGCAGGACGCTGCTGACCGTTTTAGCTGCTTTGACGATAGGGCTCTGCGGTTCGTTAAATGTTCGAGCGTTATGTTCAATGTAACGCACCTCCCACATTAGTGCTGAGATCCGCCTACACATACAGAGACATGAGAGAACTCCAACACGTATTTGTGAAGACCTAGATGGCACTCATTTTAATGTCTGATGACACTGTGGTCAGTAGGCTAAAGGATAGTGTGTACCTGTAGAAACGGTGCACTAATCTTGTTCTGATGGTGCTGAGGTCAGTAAGATAGGCCACAGCAGTGCAGTACAGTGGATATTCCCTCAAATCTACAGGGCAGGAGAATGCCTTTGCCACATCTGTAAAACACACAAGAGTCAAATTTAGCAAGGAACATGCTTTATTGTAAAACTAGTCACAGATAAACAATGCATGTATTTGTCTATAGCAAGGTTAAATCAGTAAAGTATCAAATCAATATTAATATACACTACAGGGTCGGATATTAAAGTGCCCCTATTATGGATTTTTGAAAATGACCTTTCATGCAGTGTAACACAGCTCTAAGTGAATGAAAACATCCTGCAAAGTTTTAAATCTGAAAGTGAACCATGTATAAAGATATCGTCTCTCAAAAGAAAGAGTTGACTCTGAATCATTGAAAATAGTCATTTTTAAAACGAATCTCAAGCCATTTCATGTTGAGGTCAACACAAAACAGCATATTGCCCCGCCTACTTGTTGGGTTTTTTGCACTGGTCTGAATGAAAATGCAAATTCATTCTTTGCCACTAGGTGCCACTTCTGGAGCAGTAAAAATAGCAGTTTCCACCGTAGATTAGCGTCACGCTAAGGAGGGGTTTGGAAAAATTAATCGTTTGGGAGTCGTTGAGCAAGTAAGGTAAAAACAAATGCATAACCAATTGACAACCAATTACACGCATTTCCGTTGAGCTTAGGAATGCAATGGCCAATCAGAGGCGTTCAGATTAGTCAGTGCTGAAAACTCTAGAGTTGTTGTTGAGTGTACACGCTCACAGATTGAATTCTTTGTGCTCACGATTTCCCTCATCATAAACAACACTGCAGATACGATAATATAAATAAAAGATTCATTTCGTAGCTTCAGTGACTTTAACAGGAGTTTTCGCATAACTTGAGCTAGACTAGACTAACGTCACAGACCGACATGTTTGTCTGTGAAGCCAGAGCCAGAATATATGATGAGCCTCTCCTCTAAAACACAGACACAAAAAACAAAAAAGTTTTTATATGTATTCTATTAATTGAAATAATAACAATTACAATATCAAGAGAACTAATCGACAATAACAATTTCTGTAATAAAATTAGCTCCTATTTTTAAATCTATAATTTGATACAATTTTAAATAGTCAAGTGTCATTGGCAAGTTTAAAATATTTTGATTGAATTAAGCAATTGGTTAAATGTAAGTATTTGGCATTAAAGACAACACACATACAATTATTAAGGTGGTGACAAAAATTGTTCTCACAAATATACAAAATGCCCCTGGAAATCATTTCCAGAGGGCAATTTTTGCCCTTTAATGGAAAAGTTAATTTCTAACCCTAACTCACTGCCATTCAAAGTTTGGGGTCAGTTGGATTTTTTTTTAAAGAAATGAATACTTTTAAGCAAAGATGCATTAGATTGCTCAAATTGCTCAGAAGTGAAAGTAAAAATATTTATAATGTTTAAAAGATTTATATTTCAAATAAATGTCGTTCTTTTGAACTTTGTTCATCAAAGAATCCTGATGTATTAGGGTTTCTACAAAAACAATGGTTTTCAACATTAAGAATTGTTCTTGAGCACAAAATCAATACATTAGAATAATTTCTGAAGAACCATGTGACAAAATTCAGCTTTTACCTGTCATTACAGGAATAAATTACATTTTAAAATATATTAAATAGAAAAAAACGTTATTTTAAATCGTTATGTTTTTTACGTAATCGTAAACTATTTTTTATTAAATGAATGCAAAAATAGTATTACCTATATTAATACAGTGAAGGCTATGCCAATCATTTAAAACGCTTTATTTCATACTTTCGTTTTTCATTTTCTGAACGGTATGCAATTAGATACCTGAAGCACAATTCTCCTAATTTGCATGTTTGTTCAGTTCATTGCTCGCAAATTATTTCTTTATTACTGACTTATGTCTACGTGAATAATTACCTGAAAAAAATCTTCTCTCAGTGAATAAAAAAATATTTTCCTTAAATGTATTAATTATTTAACATCTTTAATGAAAGGCTTTCAGCAGTGATCTAGTTTTGCTTTGGTATTAAATTTGGCTTGAGGTTCATAAAATTTCATTGTACTGGTATTTTGACAATGCTAATCAGCAACTGACACATAGAAGACCAACAAATTTCAATATTTTCAAAACATCCTGTGAATACTTTTAGGTGGTTTGTGCGCATTTGCCATACCGAGCGTTAGCAGCTGATCTATGGCTGTGATGACTCTCTCGCACTCATCATCTCGTGTGTGCAGCCCCCACTCTCCCTCCTGAGGGGTGTACAGCAGGGCCTGAAGCTCGTCCTCTGTGACCGGGACACTGCCCCCATGCTCCTCTGGAAGTGGAGCTGTAGATGGTCAATCACACCATTAGATATGCCAGAATGTGACTGGCTGATTTAGTGTCAGATTTTAAGTGTGTCAGTACCTTCTTCAGGTATGGGTTCTATATCCCACGGACTCATTTTCTCTCTCTCTCCATTATCCCACCTGCAAAACAACATACACCAATTATTAATAAAAGATTAACAGCGATATTAACCCAAAGGTTTAACTCTGTACTCTGGTAGAGCAGTGATCAAATCTACATACCTGACAATGTAGCACTGAAAGAGGCTGTCTGGATAGTCAGATTGAAATGGCTCCTGACACTCCACCGAACCAAACCACCAAGCATCATCAATGATGCTCCTGAAATGCTGGCCTAAATACAGATATTCACAGCTGTTATTCGCTACTTGTATGTTATTTTATGATCATAATAAACATATTTGTCTTTACCACCACAGCATTAATAGAGCAATAATCTATGCTATGCAGCCACTAATCCTGCAAGCTTTATAGCATATTTCTATGCAGTTAATGTGTTATGGATGGTTGTTTACTGGCTCAAATGAAAAGAAACCAATGAACCCACCCATAAGTCTTTGGTATGGCTCAGGCCCCTTGATTTTATTTATTTTTATTTTTTTCACTCACTACCTTATCCACCAAGTAATGATGCTCAGTCACTTAAAAAAAAAAAAATGACAACCCGCCTTTCCTCAACAAGCCACATGATTTGAGGCATCATTTATAGCCTTAGCGCAAACAAACTTGGATAGAGGTTTACACAAAGATATCAGTGGCTCTTGCATATGCCACAGTTTAAAGCACAAACATACCAGGCTGCCAGTTGCGTTCTTTGGCCTCATTGTAAAACTGTTGTAGCACCAGAAAGTCAATGACATCAGGCATATCATGATACCTAAAGAGAGACACAGAGACAGCTATCATTAACAAACACATATTTATGATCAAAAACTATCCTAATATCTATTTTAGTGCTGTTAAACGATTAATCGCATCCAAAATAAAAGTTTTTGTTTACATAATATATATTTGTGTACTGTGTATATTTATTATGTATATATAAATACACACTCATACAGTATATATTTTGAAAATATTTACATGTATTTACATGTATATTTTTATATTTACATCATTTATATTATATATAAATGTATTTAATATACAAATATAACATATTTTTCTTAAATATATACATGCATGTGTTTGTATTTATATATACATAATAAATATACACAGTACACAAATATATATTATGTAAACAAAAACTTTTATTTTGGATGCGATTAATCGCGATTAATCGTTTAACAGCACTAATCTATTTTAAATGTATTTATCAGAATTTAGTATTTATCGTAATTTATTATGCTATTCCGATACCAACAGTAAATAAATTAATAAAAATAAGAATGTGCTTGTGTGTTTTTGAGAGTATAAGTGTACATACTTCAAGCTGAAGGATTCGTTGGTCATTTTCCCTGAGGTGGGGTCCAGGAGAGCCAGTTTGAGGCAGCACAAAGTGGGCGGCCCGACTTCATATTTAATACCCACTACCTTTACAGACTCCTGATCCTAAGAAAACACACAGACAACATACTTTCATGTTTCTGTTGGTCTGGATGCAGAATGGGCCAACCACTGTGATGCAAACTAAATTATGCCTAATAATGTGTGGGAATGGTGATGAGACAGGAAATAAGCCCCTTACCCTGAGGTTCAGGCGGTTCCAGGGCTGTTTCTGAGGGTTGATGCTGTAGGCTTTGGCACGACACACGGCTCGGACATATGCTTGATGACCCTGACGGAAATATATCAGCTACAGAACAAAGAAAGAGAAATGGCTTAAGAAAGATGTGCATGTATGATGAAAATCCTCGTACTTACTTTTGGTCATTTAGTGTGTGCCTACATTTAATGAAGGGACTCACCTCATCTCCCATTTGAGGTACAAAGGGTGATCGTCTTGGAATGGTCTCCATGATCCACGATGGGGGCAACCATTCCTCTAAATCGCCAGCAGGCACAGACTAAACACACAGACACACACATTAGCATAGAAGAGAAAATATGGATGGATAGATGGATGAATGAATGACAGCTGTATGCTAACCCGCTGTTTAGTCGGTTTAGGTTTCTTTTTCTTTTCAGTGCGTTTACTCGATCTCTCAGCCTCTCCTTCTCCCTGCCCCGCCCCCTCCTCGTCCTCAGAGCTACTGCTCCCGGCAACACGAGCTGGCAGCCTTCTAGTTGTTCGCTTCGGAGGCTGGAGGTTGATTCCCGCATCCGCCGTCCAATCAGAATACTCGCTAGAAGAGTCACTGTAAAATATATTTAAACAGGAAAAGGAAAAAACAAAAAATTCTTAAAACTTCACTCAACATTCTGAAAGACTACTAAAAACTAAAATGGAACTGATTAATCAAAAATGGATAAATAAAAAAAACAATAGTACTATCTATAATTTAATCTCTAATATTGGTCAAAATAAAATTTTTGTTGTCACACCAGTTTAATTCTATATGGAGTCAAGACTAAAAGCTGCAAAAGAATTAAAGCTTCATTTAAACTTAACTTTAAGCTAGTTCTAGATCAAAATCAGAATGCTTCATCTGCATTATTGATGTTCTTTTATGTTGTAAAACATTGTGATTGGGTCTGAACCTGGAGCTACTGTCATTCTCCCACTGAGCTTCACCATCAGAGGACACGTCACTGTTCTCATTCTGTTCCTCCTCCTGCTGGGTGCACACATTCAGAAACATTATTTAATGTTTAATTAAGCATTTCATAACAAGCAAAAATATATATAGTTAAACAGAATTCACTAAAATAATTCACCAACACTGCCTTCTTACCTCCACTTCACTGTCGGACTCCGCCACACTTTCCTCGTTATGGGTGTACGAGATCACGCTTGTGCTGTTTCTCCTTTCTCGAGTCGAGCGGGTCTGATACGTGTGTCTCCTCTGCTGAGGTCTGCGCTGAGGCCTCCGTAACATGCGAACGCTCTCTCCCACCGGCTCACTCTACAGATAAAGAGGGAGAAAAATGAGGTTTAGGTTTATACTGTGGTTCGGCACTGACTTTATCTTTACATGTCTTCATATGTATAAAACTCACTCCTGTTGTGGGTGCAGATTTCTTCTTCTTCTTCTCAATGTTGTAGAAAGACCTTTCTACCTCTCCTTTAGCACGCCTACTGTCTTCCATCACTCTAAACATGCACAAATACATCACATCAGTGAGAAGGCAGTGTTGGGTGTTAAAACTCTCAAGGCTGTTCACACAAGCTCAATTTAGTGTAGTTAAAGGAAACAATGGACATTAAAAATGGGAATTCTAGTGAATTATTTCAGTAAAAGCCTTAGAGAACTACAACCTATTATTGTGGAATGAGATTCGAGATTGATTTATTCATGTTAACAAAACAAAGGTAAATAAAAACAGGCTTATTTAAAAGTTCACTTTGTGTTTTAATTATGTGCAACAGCTCTATGTAAAATACAAGAGATTTTATTGGCAAACTGTTTTTCAAAGTAATATATATTTAATTATGGTTTTTATAGATTAAGTTTAGATTTACATTAGTTCCACATAATATATATGACTGATGGGGTGGTGTAGCCATTGTCATTGTGGAGAGCCTTGCCATCGCACTCACCATTGGTCATATATGTACTTTTTTTTTTTAAATACAGAAGCTTAAATACTTTAGACAAGTGTTTCAAAACCAGGGACCAGATATATAACCAAAACCTGGATATATACAAGGTAGTCTTTTTTTAAGTGTGAATTCTAGATCTGGAAATGTCATGTAAATTAATAAATTCTTATAACTCCATGGGCAGTTTTATAATTAATATACATTTTTAGCTATGCAAAGATCAGAAAAAAATAATATGTGAAAATAAATAAATAAATGGGGGGGGGGGAATTCAGTAAATCACAGAAAAATGGAGAAGTATTGTATATGGAGAATATTGCTGTGGACAATGGGGGGCTTTGGTGTCAGAAAGGTTGAGAACCACTGCTTTAGACCAGTGATGAGCTAATTCTGTCAAATTTTAAAGGCATTTAAGAATAAATTTCTGTTTTTTGGTAGCAATGTTGCTCTACCAGTTGTTACCTCTGTTTGATTTGCAAGCTGTTAAATTGTCATACTCGTACCTGAATATGCCAGACTGGACTTCATTAACCACCACGCGGCGGCTCCATGCCAGCAGGTCTCTCTCAGTGGCGATCTGACTGCGGGGGGCATTATTGTGCATCTGCCGTACACCCTCAACTTGTCCGCTTCGTCGCAGCCCAACGTTAGGGGGTGACAGAGGACCACCTGCCACCTCAGCACCTACTGATCAACAGCTTTAAATGTCACAACCTCTAAACTAACAGCTTTTATATAAGTGACCTTTAAGCCAACTAATGTCTTAAATGCAAAATCATTTTAATGTAATAAAGAGAAAAAATATATTATAGCATCTGCATTTTGCCCCTTCAATGTGTAATAATTGTACCATAAGAAAACAATGCTCTAGCACATCATTGAAATTTCTATGAAACATTTTAAAAGGTTAACTGTGGGTTGTTCTCACCTGTAGGATTTCCTGAGTTGAGTCGCTCATCTTGCTGGTGCTGGAGCTGCCTAATCAGGTCATCCAATGGGCTTTCTTCCTGAGACTCATCTGCGGTCTGCTGGCCAATCACCTGCTCAACCACTTCACCATCACCTAAAAACATTAAACGACTTTCTCAACTAGTTCTCTGATAAAAGGATGACTACACATAGCATGACCATAAACACAGGGAGCTTCATATTTAATACAATTAACATTAGCCATACAATGTGTGCAGGACACTACTGAGGTTGTCACATTCATAGTATTCAACAGGAAATAAATTTATGCCCAAGAGATGCCTGTTGAGCAGTCAGGCAAATGACAAGCAGTAACATTTCTAGTGCTGTTGCTAGTCAAAAAGAAAAGGACCAGAAGGACAGATATACTGTAAATATTTTGGGTTGAAGACTACATGTCATCATTTACAAAATTTCTATTACAGAAATGATTTATTAATTTGACTATAATTAGTTGTGTAATCAATATAATAATATAATCTATATAATAATAATTACTATTACTACAGCGATAAGATGTTTGTTAATCATGCAGTAAAGCTTTGTGTCATTTGTTATTCACCATTTAAACTTAAATGAATTTACCATTAGCCATGTAGCCGAGCTGTGGCACAAGCTGCTCCTCTTTGCAGTTTTCTCTGCCCGGCACTAGGCGCTGGCAACGAGGTGGGTGGGGGTTCCCATCTACGTCCACCAGAAAAGGTGGAGGCATAAGATGGGGTGCCTGCTGCGTCTGCTCATCTAGAACAAAGTTATTGGCGTCCCGAATCAGCGGCCGGAAATCCGTATGGAAGAACATTTGGTCTGGAATCTGAAAGCAGAGTGAAGCGTTGCAATGCGAGTGGCTTCAATCAACTGCACAAAAAGCTCAGAATTACACATATCTTGGACACAAACGTACCTTTTCATAAGGCTGACTGCACCCAAACCCAAAGATGAGCAGATGACCATGAGAGTCTGTGCAGGCAAAGTGTTGCCCATCCACAGAAAATTTACAGTCAAACACAGCACCATGACCCTGGCCTTCAATCTAACACAGAAGAATAGAGAGAGAAAATTACATTTCTGTGATGAGCAGTATTTCTATCAACATCTAGACACTACAGTTTAATAATTTGGGGTTGGTAAAAATATTTACTGCTTTTGAAAGAGGTCTTTTATGCTCACCAAGACTGCATTTATTTGATCAAAAATTAAGTAAAAAATATAACAATATTGTGAAATATTGCTATAGTTTAAAATAACCATTTTCCATTTTAATATAAATTAAAATGCAATTTATTCCTGTGATGACAATGATGAATTTTCATCAGCCATTTCTCAAGTCTTCAGTGTCAAAAGATTTTCTTATTACAGTTGAAAACAGTTTTGCTGCTTGATATTTCTATGAAAACTGATACACTTTTTTAGGATTCTTAGATTACTAGAATGTTTAAAAACAGCATTAATTTGAAATATAAGTCTTTTCTGGAACATTATCAACATATTATTAATTTCTTCTCCACTTGTTACTCCAAACTTCTGAAGACTAGTGTATATGTTTCTTATCTTTTCTGTCAACTACTTTTAAAATTGGTGAACTTTTTAGAATTGAAACGGAAGATTTGTTACGTCATCTCACCATATTGAAGAAGTTTCTGATCTTGAGGCCTTTACTGAGGTCCCAGATGAAGATGTTACCATCATGACCGGCTGATAACAAGATTCGTGAGTCAAAGGGGTGTGCTTCCAAAACAAACACCTCATCATCATGACCCTACGAACAGAGGAACATTTGAATAAATGATCCATACATAATGGGCAATAAATCATAGGAAGCTCCTCTTTAGAATTACAAAACAGGAACCCAAAGGAACAGACTGAATTCTGCATCACATGCATGCACACATACCGACAGCACATGTAGTAATTGGCCATTTGCTGAGTTCCAGACTTTGAGGAGGCAGTTTGAAACAGCTGTGATGATGGAGCGATCGTAACGATCCCATGCGACCATGGTCACCACCAACTTGGTCGATTTGTCATCGCCTGATATCACAGCACTCCTGTGAACATATGTCCACACAGATGTAAAAAAAATACACATAATTGAAGGACCAAATACATTTTATTTTTCCAAAAGAACAACGTTTAACGTTAACGTAATTAGATTTCATTCCAACTGTGCTTGAGAAACCTGCCTGTTCCCACAATTAACAGATATGTACACATACTGACCCTGGTAATCTGGTGGTCATGTCCAGCACGGTACTCTTCCATTCATGCTGTTGGTAATGCCACATCCGAGCCGTACCATCCCGACTACCACTCACAAACCTGAGACTGGATACAGAGGCAGCCAAAACACAAACACAGAGTTAAAAACACCCAGAATAAAGACAAAAGGTACATCCCAATGAACAAACACAAAAGGAAGCACATAGTGAACGCTGATAATAAACTCACCTGTCAGTGTTATTGCAGAACTGAATAGCTACAACTTTATCCTGTAAAACCAAAACATTGTTGTATTTCTAAGTCAGCACAATATACAGTTATGACATTCAAACTTTCATTTTTAACACTTCCTCATTTTCCAGTCTACAATACAAGTTCTGCTTTTTCTGGCCATTATTCTCTTTTGCGATACTCCATCTCTCTTGCCTTCTTGTCTTCCTACTGGCTTTCTTCTCTATGTCTCTCACTCTTACCGTGTGGGAGTCCAGGTCAGAAAACTTCACAGGCGTCTCTGTGCCGAGGTAGTAAACTCTGATCATGTGATCTGTCCCTCCGGTGGCCAGAAACAAACCCCCTGGAATCAAAGAACACAATATTTTAACCTTTTATTTATTGTTTGATCATGAGACTGTTATGATACTATAATAAATAAACATGAGAAAAGTGTATGACAATTGATCAGAGAGTTAGAGTGTGAGTGTGTGTAAACACACCAGAGCTGAAGGAACTGCAGGATATCTGAACTCCGGGACGAGAACGCTCCATAAACTTCACAGGCAGATCACTGCAAACACACACACACACACACACACACACGCACATATGACTCGTTGCAAATTTGCTCTATATAAAAACATTGAATTAATGACATGAGACAAAATGGCTCATTTAAAATGGACAAATGACACTTACTCAAACTTCATACTGAGTGAGTTCCACTGCCAGAAACACACCATCCCATCAGCTCCAGTTGTGGCCAGATGCCGAGAAGAACCTAATGCTGATGGAGAAAACTGCAGAGATAGAAAGAAAAATCCCTTTAAACACAAATAAAATCATCTGATTTTTTTAGTGAAAAATCTAATTGAGATTGTTTGTACGGTTTGTAAGTTTTGTGATTATATCGCAACATAAAAAAATAATATGTATTATTAAAAAGTAGATTTAGAATGAATTACAACAGGAAAAAAAAATCTGATATAATAATAATAATAATTTTATTTTACAATATAACTGTATTGTACAATAAAGTACAATACTAATATTTATGGCCATCTTAATTTCTTCATTTTCAAATATTAAACCATTTAGCATTTGTTTTAACAGGGGGAAAATGCAAGAGCCCAAACGTTTCTATTTTGTTGACAGCAGCCGGTTTGTAAGCTTTTTATTAGAAGTTTGGGAATATGGTTGGCACATGCTGCTTCTCAAATGCAAGTGACCCAAGTTCAGAGCAGATGCAGAGTTGAAGCTTGTGTGGAGCAGCATTTACCATGAACCACTGAAATCACCAGATCATGAACTGCTTGCGTATAAAAGAACATAGTACCATGCTTCACTCACACAGTGACTTTATAAAGAAAACTTGTGTTCACACACCTGTATGGAGGTGATAGAGGCTGTGTGCCCCTGCAACACTGCCACAGGTGCACAGGTACGCAGGCACCACACGCGGATGATCTTGTCACAGCTGGCGGAAGCAAGGAGCGTGTTCTCGAAATTCACTGTCATGTCTGAAATCTCTGCCGCATGTCCACGCAGAGTGGTTAGGAGACGGCCATCATCCGTCGCCCAGATCTTCACTAGACAGTCATCAGAACCCTGACAGAGACATGTGAATAAACCTTGATTACAAGCGCACATAAAACATATCACAAAATTACTGATTACAAGACAAAACAGTGTTTCCTGGGTTTCTGTGTTATTTACATAAACAATAAACAATATTACGCAACACACTTTTTATAACAAAAACACGCCCAAAAGCAATATTCTGATCAGATGCATTTACCGTAAAAATGCGCCGCCCAGTGCGGTCAAACGCCACACAGTACACTGATGAGAGATGGCCCAGAATCCTTCGATGCATCTTCATGTGCTGATAGGTACAGGAGGGGAGGGCGTGGCCAAATCGAGCCACTCCTGTTTTTTGGCGAGCACCCATGATTGACACTGAGCAGTGAGATTTACAGAGAGATTACAATCAACTCCCACCACAAAATATAAGAAATGATAGTTGGGTTACTCTAAAGGAAATTACTGGGTCACTAAATTAAAATATGCTAACATCCAGCATTAAGCTACGATCAAACTACACAAATGAACACTATATTGTAATATGACTTTACAAACGGTAACACTTTAAAAAAAATATTTAAAATATAACAAAATGTAAAAATATGCAATGTACTCCAGTTTACCGTAACTCTGCAAATTTAAAGGGGTCATCGGATGCAAAATTCACTTTACAAGTTGTTTGAACATAAATGTGTGTTGGAAGTGTGTGTACACATCCATCCTATAATGATAAAAATCCACCCAGTGTTTTTTTTTTTAAATCCCTATTTTAAAATCCCCTTGCTCAAATCAGGCTGTTCTGAGATTCCTGTCAGAATGACGTAGTTCTGCACAGGCCGCTCCCACGATAGTTGATTGACAAGGCCGTCTTACCTTAGACCCGCCCTGAGTGAGCTGAGAGCTGTCCGCCTGCGGTGCAGGGGAAGACAAGATGTCTCCGATTAAGTGATTGAAGTGTTTAGTCGTTGGATGTAATAATGAATATAGCAGTCGTCATTTACTCCTGACATCTGACATGTGAAGACGCAAAGGATTAATGTTACTTTTGCTTTGAAGTGAATGCGCCGATCCCCGATCTACATAAATGCGCCTATGTTCGCCCGAATCATTCGTGATCCAGCTTCATCTACAGAAGAAGTGAGAATAAGGGTTTTTATGAATCTTTACAAATCGCCTTTCCTAATAATGTGCTAGTTAGCCAGTTTTGCGGCTGAAGTTTAATATGCTCCATAGAAAAATATACCTAGATGCCTCATTATCGACTGTTTCTATGGGCCGCAACACGTAAGCCATCCGCCATTTTTGGAACGGTCTGCGAATCTTTGAGCTAATGTTACTAATGACAGAGGATAGCGTACGCACTTTGCGTCCATCGGATGCTCTCCAAAATGGCGCTACGCTGACACAGAGAGGAGACGAATTGTTGAATACATGTCGTTATTTTTATTTTCTTTGCGTACAAAAAGTATTCTCGTTGCCTCATAAAATTCAGATTGAACCACTGATGGCAGATGGACAATTTTGACGATGTTTTTTATACTTTTCTGTGCCTTGACAGTGTAATTTACTTGGCAGTCAATGGGACAGTCACAAGCCTCCCGGTTTTCATCCAAAATATCTTAAATTGTGTTCCGAGGACGAACAAAGCTTTTACGGGTTTGGAAGACATGGGGGTAAGTGTTTAATGACAAAATTTGCATTTTGGGGTGGAGTATCCCTTTAATTGAGTAACACAGTGACGTATCAAACTTCTGTTGGTCACATGTCTTCATGATACAAATTCACAGGGCAAAGTTCACCAAACTTGAACTTTGGAACCCAGTAAAATTTGCATGATTGCATTTGCATGCGTATAAATGGAAGTCAATAGATGGGAAAGTGTAGGGTGACTGACCTTTAAAGGCGCAATGAAATGAACTGTGGAAAGATGTTTTCGTTTGTATTGTGACAGACATCCGAGAGTGAAGGATTATTGAATGAGGGAAAAAAAACACTGTGGGAATTGCACTCAAAATGAATGTGAGCTTGCAGTTGATTGTGGTTTAAGTTTTAGTTGCATTGCTGTCTATGGAGGGTCAGAAAGCTCTCAGATTTCATCAAAAATATTCTAATTTGTGTTCCGAAGATGAACAAAGGTCTTATATGTTTGGAACGACGTGAGAGTGAGTAATTAATGACAGAATTTTCATTTTTGGGTGAACTGTACCTTTAAATGATAGAACAGGTTTTTCATACATCACCAGAGAGAAGTCTGACGTTTTCACCATGACATCAAATTATGACATTTTAATTGAATATTACCAAAATATAAAAAATGGATTGGGTGAATTTTCTTAGCATGTCAACCTTAATAATTTGGAAAGCGGGGACTCACTCTATGTTCACAAACCCACCAGTGACTAAAACTCAACCTAAAAACAGCAGTGCCAGAGCACAACACAGCATTTCGGAGCACAGGACTCACCTATATTTGGTGGTTTGGCACAGTTGAGAGGTGGTTCTGGGGGCCGTCCCCTGTGCAAGGCAACTACTGCAGAACCACTCCATACTGTATGAGAAGAACCTGAGAGAGAGAACAGCTGTTTGTCAAATATTTATCTGTGTTAGAGGGAGAAAACGAATGTGAGGGAAAGTGTTTGTGTTCATGTGCACTATTCTCTCGTCTTTGTTGCTTCTCATTGTTCGCTGCTGTATATAGTGATTGTGTGCATCTCACTTTTTGCTGTCCGTAGTAATGACTGTCGCCCTCTGCCCAGTAAACTGTGGACTCCAGGAACACTGGGAGGAATGTGTTTATCTATCAATGGGCCAATCTGCTCACACACACGCAACAGGTAATCCGCAGGTATGTGCTGATTTAACAAAACCTAAAACATACACAGAGGTCTTTGATAAGTAAACTATAAGAGGAACAGACTATAAGAGGCACAGCAAAGCTGATTTGCATTATGATTAAAAAAACACAGCACAGAAATTTACATTTAGTCATTTAGCAGATGCTTTTTTCCAAAGCAACTTACAAATGAGGACAACAGAAGCAATCAAAACCAAGAAAAGAACAATATGTAAGTGCTGCGACAACTCTGAGTCAGCCTAACTCAGTCCACGGAAGAAAACAAGATAGAATAGAAAAAGAAGAATAAGATAGAAAAGAAGAAAGATAGAATAGAAATAGTGTTAGAGGGTCTTTTTATAAATAAAACAAGTCAAAAGAATAGAAAATGAATAGATAATGCTAGTGTGTCATTTTTTTTATAATAAAAAAATAAATAAAAATAGATAGAATAGAAAATGAACAGGGAACGCTAGTGTATATAGAAATAACTGTTGCAACAACAATGTTACATAAATATTATTAGTCTTCAAACTAGCGTCAATTTTGCTTTATTTTACCAAAATAATCCACATTTATTTACGCTCATTCCTAAAAGACCACCCTTTTCCCTCCACACACAAGCTCGCCTCGTGTCAGCCAATCAGAAGCCTTCTCCACCCTTCTGCCTAGTCTCTTAAGTAGCAACTGATGTTTGATTGGCTTCCGCCTTTAAGTGACGCAGCAACCCACCAATCCCCTCTCGCTCTGTGTGCACTGCCGTAACGCCTCTGGCCGGCACGCACAAGGCCTTTCATTTCAAAACAAATATTTTTATTTCGATTCCCGAAATTAAAACTTTCCCACAGCAAAACCAATCCTCGTGTATGTTACAGACTATATTCCTACCGCCAGCAGAGCTCCCTCAATTCAACGCTTTTTCAGTTTTATACGCTGTAATATAAGTGAGCCAAGCACCTGTGAGAGTTTGGTTTTGAACTTCACATGCGTGTGTGTGCGATAGAGTTTATTTAATCTCACCCAATCTTCAAAGCTTCGCTTAAACTGCTTTCCATCCCAGCTCCAGCGCTTCGGGATGATCTGCACACACACAGCGGGAGAAAACACACCACACGCAGGATTTAGACACGCAGCCGCGTTGGCATAAGGAGGAGATGCTGATGTTGGGATATTTGAGAGAAAAACGGGATTGAGTGGGAGAACAGGGATGAAACTCACCTCGTATTCGTGCAGCTCCTGCAGCAGCATCTGCAGAAACACACACAGAGGGTTACACACACCGTAACACACACTCACCGCTACACACCGACACTCACACGCCACTATCGGCCTCACCTGAGCGGATTTCTGACATGGTCCAGACTGCAGGAATCTGGCGATCAGGTAATAAAGTTCTGTAGAGAGAGAAACACAACAACACCAGTCGTTAGCTTTAGCTTAGCCTAGCTTAGCCTCGAAGGCTAATGCTAAAACAGTGCTTAAAGTCTTCCCAGCGATAAAGACGCGGAAGAAACAAATGCTACCCACCGGCTTCAATCTGCGAGCACGGTTCCGCCGCCATGGCCCGGTCCAGGCGGTGGGTGGAGGTTCGTGGGGAGCTCTCCGCTTGCTAAGAGCGGCCTGTGCTGTATTTGCTCTCAGCGTCTCGGCCTGCAGCCGCCGCTCGTGCTGCTTTGTGTGAGCGCCCCCGCGCGGCGGCAGTACGCCGGTGCCCCGCAGTACCGCGCGCTTCCGCCAGCGGCGCACTGAGAGCGTACACAGGTGAGCTCACCATTTCCACGGCGGACATTTTGCGTGGCATACAGTTGGGTGATTTATTGAACCCAACAGCAGAGCTGTTGTATTGCAATAAAAAAGGATTTGTTTCACGTTTAACATCGTCTCTTCGATCACAGGTCGCGTGTGTGGGAGAAACATAAAATCCTCCCAATGAAATGTTCCATACTACAGTTACTGTGCCATATACATGTGTGTGTTATGTAATGCATGGTTTCATAAATATTACGTAATACAATTATGTAAGATGCATATATCGAATAAATGTTAAAATTCAACCATCATACCTTTTAGGTTCTTTAACAAAATGTTGAATGCATACAGAAATAATTTATTCTGGGTTGGTGAATATCATGTTTTTTCAATATTTTCTTTATTGTATTTTTGGGTTCATGATGCAATTTCATACAATAAAATAAAATAAAACTCAATTTCTTTGTCCTGATATGATGTTTTCTGCGTGGCTATGAAAAGCAGGGCTCAACAGAATATTTGTAGGCTGTCAGTCTGTTGCCTCTCAGATGATTCAAACTTAAGAGGTCATGAATGCTTCTGTTCATTCATCAACTACAGACACAGCAAGAGTCAGAATCATAGCTTTCAAAGCTGTCTGAAGGCATTTGTGTGCAGTTTTAATGACAGAGAGATACTCTCACTTCTTTTTCTTACACTCTAAATTCAAAAGGCGTTTCTAAAGCCACCAAGCGTTTACCTGATGACTGTTGTTTTCTCTGAATACTTTTTATGCTTTCTTTCCACTTTATCTCAGAACTTTTTTAAATATACATATACATATAGCAGCAATCATAAGTGCAAATAATTTGATATAAAATAATCTGATTCTGATTCTAAATAAATAAGAAGGTAAGTAACACCAATAAAACTGGGGAGGAGAAAATATACAAATGAACAGAGCAGTCATTTCATTTATCTTCCAATAGCTACAAGTCCCATATCATCCCAGCAATGTTGCAGGTCTGTTTAGTCTTAATAAATTTAATTGAAGGAAAATAGTTACAAAATTAATCTTTTTAAATCTTGAGAAACAAACTTTCGTCTTCATTTAATAACAGAGTATAAATGATTCCACAGAAAATACTCACCCATTAGCCAAAGAATGCGGTATTTTGTTTTTTCATAGCATATGCAATTACTTTACCTATTTTGTCTTATGAATATTAGTCTAGACATAACTTATATTTGCATTTAGGGTCTGTTAGTCTCAGCTGTTGTGTACTTAGGTGGTATGGTTCTTAAAAAGCCAGGAGTCACTATCTAATGCTGAACCTGGAATATAAGCAGTTCAGCAATTCTTTAGATGTTTTCTCTCTATTCTTCTACATTTGTTGAACTCATTCCACTTTCTTTAAGACAATCGTGTTTAAAAGAAAAATAAAACCCTGTATAGAAACATCACAGACTCCAGAGCAACAACCTATTTTGTCTTATGAATATTAGTCACGTCATAACTTATATTTGCATTTAGGGTCTGTTAGTCTCAGCTTTTGTGTACTTAGGTGATTAGGATCATTTGTTAAGATATAAATGCAGTGTGAACCAATGGTGAAGTTATATGAATATATATATATATATATATTGCACCAACCACTTATTAACAGATAATAACTGATTATAGAACAGCATGCACATAGAAACAAGTATATAATACTCAGTATATAATATACAGTCACTGTAAAAGACCACAGAAGACATTTTGAGGAAAACTCCAATGATGGATTTTTATTGAGTGAGACCGAGAGCATTATAGGGGACACTAAGTACTTTTTCACAGATGACTTTTCAGTGTTAAAAAAATTCCCAAAAACGCTTTAAATTCTTTTTCTTTGAATCCCGTAATTTCAAAAAAGTCCTCTATAACAACAGAAGTTTTTCTGGCCTCCTAACAAAGCCCAGTTATGTTTCAACAAATTGCAAAGGTGGTATGATTCTTAAAAAGCCAGGAGTCACCATCTAATGCTGAACCTGGAATGTAAGCAGTTTGTCTTTAGTTGTTTTCTCTCTTTTCTTCTACATTTGTTGAACTCGTTCCTCTTTCTTAAAAGACAATCAATTACGTTTAAAAGAAAAATAAAACAAACCCCATACAGAAACATCACAGACTCCAGAGCAACATCACGAGCACTAACGGACATACAGACTGAGAGCCTCCTCCCACCTCCCACTCCAAAACCAAGCTACAGACCATCCGCTTAAAAAAAAGAAAAGAAAAAAAAAAAGAAAAGAAAGAAGAGATAAAAACAGAAAATCAACAAAACAAAAGAAAGACGCCGCCTTTTTTCCACACCTCTCGTGTTGTAGACACCTGATATAGCCGCGGCCGAACACAAGACTCGTTTAGTCAGCTTTGTTTTTTGTGCTAAAAACCTGAACCAGTATTTACAAATTCGCTGATAAAAATATTCCTCTGGTGGTGATGGGCAGAGAGGAGGTTGTTGAGAGAGAATATTGGGAAAGAGAGAGGAAGATAAAAGAAAGGAAAGGGGGGAAAGGGAAAGGATGGACGGATGGATGGACAGGCGTGGTGCTACTCTGTCTTCTGGTCCTCCTTCTCGGCCTCTGCCTCCTCGTCTGGAGTTTTCTCAACCTGTGTAATAAAAAGAACAAACCAATAAGATTCAAGCAAGACTGCCTCTGCACCAATCAGAATCTTTCTTTACAGATAGAGGAGGTCATGTTTAGAAAATTCTCCTTAGATTAGGCTGTCAGTGTCTTCTGGGCAAATTATTTTAATATGTTACTAAGTACTTTGGCAATCTCATTTGAAAATGTTAAATAAAACATTACAAGCATCATGCCCTGACATGTCTATGTATGATAGACTGTTGTGTATATACATATATACCTCATTGGTTTTAGTCTCCCCATTTTCTGATTGGTTCTCCTCCTTGGACTCCTCAGCCTTTGCCTTTGCTTTCTTGTCTTCCTTTTTATCGTTCACTTCCTTCTCTTTCTGTCCGAGAGGAAACGACAGGGCAAAAGAATGAATATAGAGCAATACGTATGAGATTACAGACCAAAGCATGGAGATAAGTGGCACATGAGCATCGTTACAAAAGTGTGTTTATGAAAAGTGTAAATACCTTGGGAGTTTTTTTCGGTTTGGGTTCAGGTTTTGGAGGTGTTGGTTTCTGAAGGGAAAACAAAAACATGATTCATTCACAAACTTGCTTTTTGATATATAAAAGGATATCTAAACAATACACGTTCAAATAAATAGTTGAAATAATGCACAGAATGGGCTATGTTGTTCTGCCCTATCCTGAATTCAACACATCATCTTAAATGAGTGGCAAAACTATGCTGAAGTAAAAATATATATATATATTATGCAGATATTATGTTTTCTGACCTTGTTGCTCTGAGATCAGTGGTTGGTTGCAGGATTTCAATTGTCAATTAACACAAAAAGTGCTAAAAACAATTTCCAAGCTATATTTAAAGTTCCTCAAGTCTTTTGAGGTCAAAAAAGTTTTAAAAACAAAATAATGATATGATGGTAACATTAAAAATTTCAATAAAATAACTTACCGCTGATAATCTGGCAGACCTTCTCTGGGGCTACAAGAGGAAAAAAAATCTAATTATTTAAGGACAAGTACAAGAAAACAGTTATATATTGCAAATCCTATTTATTAAAAATAAAGAATTGTTCCTTCTCTTCAGGTCACTTCTAGTTTGTGTGCTTAGCGAGTTTATACTTTAAACTTGGCACAGTGTACTACAAATATTATTGGCTCTTATGACAAATTACTTGTGGTGTTTCTTGTTTGCAATTCGATTTTGGATAAAAGTCGCTGCTAAATAACTAAATGTATATATACACAGTAATGCATATGTACTGGTTTTGATTACTTGAATATGCAACCCATAATTGCTTTAGATATGTTTATCATTTTCCTTTCTCACCTCCTCCTTGACTTCTCCATCAGTTCCCTGCAAATGAGCAAAACAAATACCACAAGTTAGAACATGAGCTATAATTTTATTAACATAAAGGGCGGGAAAAACAAAAAGGAAACTTGTAGAAACATTGGGATGTGCTGTTCTGCACGTTTGTAAATGTGAGCAACATGCTGGCTTGCTAAAACATGTGGGGTTTTTCGTTTATTAAAGCTTTAGTGAGCTTTAGCTGAAGATTCTTGAATAAGTTTATTTGTCAGCGGACAGCAGCGCAAAATGGTGCGCCGATTTTTTATTTATTATTTTTCACGACACTGGCTCCACATATTTGAATAAGGAGGAGGGGCGCGATGATCCCGCCTCAGCGCTGCCACCTGGCGGCAAGCAGGCGTCATGACACTCCTCTTCCACGGCGAACAAAGAAAATGCATTAAAATTGTTTAAAAACGCGACCGTCTTTCCGCAAAATTGTCACCATTCAGAAAATTAGAGTTATCCAGCTATTTTTTAATCCCCATTCGACGGCGACTGAGACACGATTGCGCTTATAATCGTCGGTTTTCGCGTCGCGCTGTGCTGGAGATGGAGAGAGAGAGAGGGCAGCATGGCTGCGGTTCCACGGGCATGAGATCAAGCCGAGCTTCAGCACAGCGCTGCTCCACTAAAACCCTTCTGCTTAACGCACCACCGTCGACAAAAACACCGCGATCCGGCGGGAAAAAATCGCAAAATTGACAAAGATTTTTTACCTGTCCTCTGATTCTAAAGAAGTCGCCTGGATTTTTATTAAAAAACATTGTCTCGAGGGCTTCCTAATTTCACGACTGATTAGTAAGGGCAAAAGTGTAGCCGTACGCCGCGCTCGGCTTTTCTACATACCTTTCTCTTGGGCATGTTGAGTTTGGGATATTTTTCTTCTTTTATGCAAAACTAACAGGTTATCTTTTGTGATTCGGAGTTCACAGTTCAGGAGACTGTCGTCCGCTATGCACTAATTCTGTAGTAAACACAGGGCTACATTAGAGCCAGTGGTTGAATGGGAGGGTGGGGGCGGGGCCA